>JAQFVV010014801.1:0-26690 GCA_028023455.1 Epiperipatus broadwayi | reverse complement strand
TGCACGTGTGTTACGGAGTTGGGACCACATACATACGACGCGGTAGAGGGTTACAATATATATATATATATATATTTGAAGAAATTGTTTTGGTAATTCCTTAAAAAAAATGATTTTAAAATAAGAATATACAAATGCAAGCATAATTTTGTTTGAATTAAAATCGTAAAAGCAAATCTTTTAAATTGGTTTAAAAATGCTGATAATTAATCAATAAGTACCTGTCAAACAAATGTTGACTTTATTTAGTTTGATAAAAAAAAAGAATTTATGAACTGAAATTAAATTTTGAATTATATATTTTGTTTATATGCACTAGCACGTATATGTGTGAAATGTATATGTTTTCCAAATGAATTAATTATAAAAAAATATAATATTATTGGGTACTTATAACGTAATTGGGCTTTACCACTTGATGGCATTCTGGCTTGCCAAAACACCTAACAAATGCCATTTACAAGGCCTGACTTATGGCTATAGAAAACATCTATGTTTGTCTTAGCCATTAGAAGGCCGTTTATGATGCATAATGCAAAAATAATACAACCTATTTCTGCTTCACGACAGTTATTGTGAATCCACACACTTATCTTTTGGTTACAGTTTGATATATATGTGTGTTTAGTTGGATTAGTCAAATTTTTACAATATACATTACACAATATTTGTATTTATAATTTTTTTAATAAACATGAATTTATAGTAATTTTCTAAATGGCCACACTCTTGTTTAGAGAATGTGTAATGTGTAAAAGCTTGCCAAGAGTAGGTAAAAAAGAATTCGGCCAATATCATGTGCGAAATCTCGTTTTCATGTGAAATACCATGTAGTTGATAAAATGGATGGTGATCAACTTTTTCCACAGTTGCCAACAACAGAAGCCAATTATTTCTGCTGTCCAAAAAAAATATACATGATTTTTTGTAAATTTCATAGAAAGCACATATTATAAACATGTTTAATAAGTAAATAATACATTTATATGTGTTTGTTGTTGTTTAAAAAAGTTTGAGTTTCTTTTTTTTTCCACCTACTGTTAGGATTTTGATATCTTTTATTTTAGCATTACAAAAAATGGAACACTAACCCTAAAACTAACCCTAAACTAACCCCAAAACTAACCCAAACTAACCCTAAAACTACTTCTAAACCTAACCTTAAACTAACCCTAAAACTAACCCTAAAACTAAAACTAACCCTAACCCTACACAGTTGTTTTGTTATGTAGAAAGCAATAATTAAGCAAAAGACATTGCTAAATAGACATTGCAGAGTAGCAGCTTTGTCCAAAAACAGCGATTTAAAAATAAAAAAAAAGGTTGTCGTTTACCAATAATTAACCAACATTGCTAAATAGACATCACAGAGTAGCAGCTTTGTCCAAAAACAGCGATTTAAAAATAAAAAAAAAGGTTGTCATTTACCAATAATTAACCGACATCGCTAAATAGACATCGCAGAGAAGCAGCTTTGTCCAAAAACAGCGATTTAAAAATAAAAAAAAAGGTTGTCATTTACTAAATACAAAATTAAAATTAAACAACTTTTTTAATAAAAAGGCATAAAAAAAAAGTTATAGCAATCAATAAATTAATAACCAAAAAAAAAAACAAACAAAACAGCGATTCGATTTAAAAATATAACATGGCCCTGAACATTGTATTGCATTGTTTTTCACTGCCATCAACGCCATCAAGTGGCCAAGCTGATTATGTTATAATTACCTATTATTGTAACAAGTGGAAATAGATAAAAATCGGTGTGCGTATATACATGCACACTCATATATGTAAAATTTTAATATTTTTTATTTTTATTAAATGTCAATTCATTTATTGAATATTCATTATATATTATAAATCACACATCTGTGCATATATATATATATATATATATATATATATATTCAAATTCTTATTATGGTTTATATATATATATATATATATATATATATATATGTAAACCATAATAAGAATTTGAATATATATTTATTATACTTTTTGTAAATTAATATAACGATTTGAATATTGAATAGTAATTATGTAAATTGATGCAATAACTTGAATTTTTTAGTAATATTGTAAATTACAGCGTAATGACTTTTATTATTGGATACTTTTCAACATCAGAACCCTTATAAGACTTTTTTTATTGTTATTAATAAACTTATTTAATTGTTGAAAATGTATTTCATCATCTCTTGTTCACAAACAGGAATAGAGCTTGTGTTCCTGAGCTAGATTTGAACATGGATAAATGGGATGCGTTTAGTGCCTTGGGCATCCAGAGATGATCAATCATCATCCTGGTTAGTGCAAAAGAGGATACTCTTTATAGCCCACACACTATTATTTTTTACTTTGCTTTAGTCTTATTAAAAATTTAAGTTTATAGTTGGCCAGTACATTAATGGTACTAAGTGGCCAGAGCATTGATGATGATCAGCATGTTTAAATGTCCCAGTATTATTGTTTTGATTTCTGATTATTGTGTATTTAATGGATGGGCACTAAGTTGGTGCATACATGCTATATTTAAGTAATTGACCAAGGTGGCAAAGGCTCAATAGTTAGCCTGGTCTATAAAAGACCCATTTCCAATCCAGTCATAAGGTTGACTGTTGATTTATATTTTTATGGTTCAAATTCACCCACAAGATGGACTGTTGATTTATTGTACTAATTTGTTTATTCCCATCAATGATTATGATGAATGGTTATTTCTCTCAAGTATTTACATGTACTTATTTTTTTAAATGATAATGCTGGTGTTCAATTATGCTTTTGATTGTTCTTATGAAGTAGCTGGCTGATATCTCAATGTTCTCAGAGATATTTAATCTCATTTTATTCTTAAAGATCTCATGTTTTTATAAATATGTATTACATACAATAATTTTGCAAATTTTTGATTTTTGAAATGGGATGGATGATGATTTTCCATCACCGCAGTTCAATTTTACTTTTCTTTCTATCTTTCAATACCCACTATCCCATCCTGTTACTATATATATATATATATATATATATATAGTAACAGGATGGGATAGTGGGTATACATATATATATATATATATATATATATATATATATGTATATATACTTTTCATTAGTCATTTGTTAGACAAGATACTATCCAATAACGGATAATATTACTAAAATGTAATTTTTATTACACCATTCTCATGTATGGTAGGGATTGGTTTCTATCTAATTCTCACATGTCTTTGGTCATTTGTTTATGATTACATTTCTCCACAATAGGTTAAAAGCAACTAGTAACCAGTCTATACTTTGCTTGAGAAAGGTATAAGAAAAATTATATTTTAGAAAAATATATAGATATATTACAAGTATCAATATTATTATTAACATGACTTCTGGTATTTATATATACTTTTTTCTAATGTTTATCAGATATTTCAAATACCAATGAATTTATTACTCCAATAACGTATGAACCTACCATTCCAAGAAAAGGTGAATATTTCTGTATGATTTTAAACTATAACATACCACCTAAACACTATTTGAAGCAATTATTTCTATCATGTGCAGCTGAGAACTTGGAGCTGATATATACCTTTAAAAAACAATCTTTTCTCGATCCAGGAAAAAGTGATGTATATAATTCGCACTTTCAAGGAATTGTTGAAATAGACAAGGAAAACATTAATAAAGTTTGTTTTAGTTCCTTTTCTCTGAATGAGTCTTATCATGACTGGGTTTTTGAGGTGTTAGTTCTAAATCAAATATCGGGCAAAGTAATTCGAGACATGTATTTATTTAAAATACCATTTGGTAAGTTTTGGAATTTTTATTATTGCTATTATATGTTTTCCATTTTTTCTTCCTTTCTCTTTCTCTCTCACTGTCTATCTGTTATTTATTTTTCTATAAAAAATTGTAGACATTTATGACAAAAATATTTGTATATGATGTAAATAACATAACAGCAAATTTCGTTTATAAGAGATTAATTATTTTTTTTATCAAAATTGCTTTAAATTTTATCAGATTATAAATAAGATGATTTGGGTGGATACAGGATTGTTTCAAAAAATAAGCTTGGTAGTAATTCAAATTAGTATACCTTAGTGTTCTGGAAGAACTCCCAGAACTGATTCAGCTATTGTAAAAGACATAAGCAGAAGATTAGCTGTGAAATAAATGTTTTAAATATAGTTAAAGAAAAGTAAGTGCTACGTTTTAGCAATAATCAACCTCAATAATCTATTTACTAAATATGTGTGAAGAAGAAGGAGTATATCCTTAGCTGCAACATATCTTGTTACCTTCAAAGAGCATTACTACTTGACTCTATGTTTTATCCTGTTGTAAATAGTTAATTATATTTAAAAAAAAGAATAATAATTTTCGAAGTAATTGTTGCCTCATTTAACACCACAGTTTAATCTCTCATCCATTGCTATGGAAATGTATATTGTACCAGTCAAAAAAGGCATATCGATCCAACAAGACTTTGAATATAGGTAAAGTACCTCGAATCCGACCACATACAAGATATATAAGTCAGGTACATCGTGAATTCTGCCCTATTTACCTATATCCCCAGGGCAAAGATCTAATCAATAACTTTCTCAACAATAATATCAAATTCCTTCACTTTCACCATGCTGGAAGCCGAGTCTTAAAGCATTAGATTCATTTTAATTATATTTCATGAGAACTTGGGTGATTGATTTATATATAAACTTAAAATCAAAGTTTATTTAAAATAAAAATAAATAAAAATGATTCCAGGAACACTGGAAGTTTTGTTTATATATATTAAAATCATTAAGTATTTTACATTGACATTTAACTCAAGCTCTTTAAAAAAACACAATCTTTAACTTAACTTTATAATCATATAAGTTTATGATGAGTTTACATTAGAGGTTATCTTTGACCTTATTGGGTTTGTATAATTTATATTGTTTACATTTATTAAAAAAAAGATTTTAAAATTAAATGATCACAGATTTTTAAATTATTTGTGCCCATTTAGCACAAGCTTATAATATAGCAGTAGGTCTAAACATTTGCCTGACTGATGTATATAAAGAATAAACATTTTATTCCTTCTTTTAAAAACGGATATCAGAGAAATAAGTAAAATAAGACTGATTTTTCCTCTTACTCTAATGACACAAAAAAAGAAAATGATTTATTTTACTTTTCTTTAATGAATAATAATTTATATTTAAAAAAATTATAATAATATTTTATTACATTAATGGACCTTGCTGGAATAGCATTAAACTACACAGTAATTAAAAACTGTAAGCAGTTATAAAAAAGTATGTCAGTTAATTATGAAGTAAATGAGTCTTATTAGTTGTATTTTCAACTAAACCATACCTTAAAAAAATAGAATGTGGATTAGCTAAAATTAAAAGATTTGAACTAATTACGAGATTGTAAAAGAATTGATTACTCAGGCTGAAGATCCTTGAGTAGAATCATTTCTCTATGACTTACATATTAGATATGCAAAAGAAAAGCAAAATAATGTCGGGTTAATAAATATAGGAATGCGAATGAAAGAAGAAACATAGGTGTGGTCGTACGAGATGGATTACGGACACTCGTATGCCTATTCCAATGAAGAACAAAATGAAATCGATATGTCCACCTGTCACAGTCATATAATTATAGGAGATAGGGATTACAGAGAGTCAACATGTCTACCAATACAGAAAGCATGCTAGCTAAACAACTCTACCTCAACCATACTCTCTGTCTCACAGATGTACACATAACCAGTAACCAACTTTGAACACCAAATGAATGACCATTTTAGGTCTGTTCACACTACTCTGAGCATTCTTTATTAACACGAGATATTATAATCATCATATATGAAGTAATCATAATTAAATGGCATTAAATGATCTAATACTGCATAGAGATCAACCTACGTAAACGACTACTTTATAAATATTGATCCAATGAAAACCAAGCATAAAGAACAAGGAAATTTACTTCTCAAATAAATAACCCTTTCCCACTTTCTTAACTTAAAAAAAGGCATGATAATTAACTGATGCAATCCAGAGGTGCTGTTGCTAGGTCAAAAATATATAAATTTTATTCTGTTTTAACTTACAGAAATATAAAATAATAGAATTCCATTCTGGGAAATCTATAATAAATTTATTTAAAAAATTACAGTCAGTTTATATATATATATATATATATATATATATATATATATATATATATATATATATAAATATCCATTAATTAAAAACAATATTGTAATTATAATTGAAATATTATTTTTAACGGTTTATAAATAATTACAAACAATCTTAAAATCAGCAGAAGTACTTTCGGTTACTTTCTAACCTGCCTCAACTGCCATTAAATTCAAAAACCAAAAGCAGAAGCAAACATCATCAATTCAAATTCCACGAATCTTGTATTTTAATGTTAGAAGCTTGTCAATTTATTAAATGTGTTTTATTCCTGTTTATAAAAATTGCCTCTTTAATTTTTCTTTTACTATGGTTTCTCTCTTCATGAAGAATTTTCACATTTTCAAAATTAAATTTAAATTTATATTTACATGTTTTTTCGTGATCAAAAAAAACTGAAGAAGATATTAAATCACCATTATTTTTATTTTTTACACGCTTATATAATAATTCATGTTCCTTCAATCTTTTCTCAATACTGCACCTAGATTCACCTATATATGATAGCATACAATCACAAAAAATTTTATATATGATATTACTTTTTTGCTTGAAAGGTATGACATCCTTAGAATTATTGACTAATTTATTAATATTGTTTGGAACTAGAATGAAACATTAAACACATAATCCTTAAAAAATTTTACTTGTGGATTTGAAATAAATGGAATAGATATCCAAATTTTATTATTAATCTTCATTTCTTTTAAATTATCATAATTGTTTTTAAATTGAAATAAAGCATTGTTTATTTGTTCCATTTTATAACCGACATAAATCAATTCTTTGGCAAACATCTCAATATTTTTTAGTTTATCACTTTGGTAACGATATAATTTTTCATTCCAAAACAAAAAAGATTTAAAACTTGCCATCTTATGCATCATTGGTACTTTTGATTTACAATTTATATATTCTCTTTTTTGCAATGGCTTAATTATTAGTTTATAATTTAATATACTGTTATCTCTTGTGATCATTAAATATAAATAGTTAATCTTATTGTCCTGTTCTTTTTCAATAGTCCATTTCAAGCCATTCAACTTATTTAATTTCTCTATAGGCAAATTTATACTATTAGTATTTCCACAAACAAAAACATCATCCACATATCTTTTGTAAATTTTAATATCTTCAAAAATACACATATTTAAATAATTCTAAGGATGTTATATTTTTCAAGCAAAAAAGTAATGTCATATATAAAAAATTTTGTGATTGTATGCTATCATATATAGGTGAATCTAGGTGCAGTATTGAGAAAAGATTGAAGGAACATGAATTATTATATAAGCGTGTAAAAAATAAAAATAATGGTGATTTAATATCTTCTTCAGTTTTCTTTGATCACGAAAAAACATGTAAATAGAAATTTAAATTTAATTTTGAAAATGTGAAAATTCTTCATGAAGAGAGAAACCATAGTAAAAGAAAAATTAAAGAGGCAATTTTTATAAACAGGAATAAAATGCATTTAATAAATCGACAAGCTTCTAACATTAAAATACGAGATTCATGGAATTTGAATTGATGACATTTGCTTCCGCTTTTGGTTTTTGAATTTAATGGCAGTTGAGGCAGGTTAGAAAGTAACCATAAGTACTTCTGCAGATTTTAAGATTGTTTGTAATTATTTATAAACCGTTAAAAATAATATTTCAATTATAATTATATATATATCAACATAACTTCACTTGCGAAAATAAAAATAGATCAACTTATTTTATTTTAAAATTAATTCATTCTTTGCTAAAACTCCCTTCCCCTAGTAAACATAATTTGCTCTCTTAGCAAATTACTCTCTCCGATACCCCGCGAGTAAAGTTTGTTGAAAAAAAAATCAAAGCAAGAGATCTCATGCTAAAATTAACATAAAAATATTAAATAGTTTCATAGTCAAATAATCAAAAATATTAAAAATTATGGTGAGCTTGAGTTATGAAAAACATTATAATTTATAAGAAAAAGGTTAAAGAATCAGTTAAAAAATTTTCAATAAACAATAACTTTTGACATTTTTTAAAGCTTTATGAAATTATATTTACATTCTAATAATAGTTTCTAACATCGTGATAAAAGTATTTAAGCTCTTCGTCATTTTACCCTGGAGTTCCCCAGGACGATTTCTATGGGAAAACATTGGTGGCAGATGGCTTCTTTGAAGGCAGGTTCTGGCAGTGACATAATGGAAGATTTCAGGTTTCAGGAAGGGATGAGTTGAGATCTACCCTTTCTACTACTCATTTGACATTTCAAAAATCATGGAGACTTCTCAAACTCTATGTTTCTTTTTGTCTGTTCTTTTTATGTCTTTAAAGGACAGCTATTAAAACCTTCCTAATGGTATTCGATTTCTCTGCTGCCTGAGGTGATTTGCCTTTAGAAAACAATAGGAATCATGATTTTGTTCTAATTTTAGAAAGTTTGTATCTCGATAGGGATCAATAGATTTTAGTATAATTTTACGTTAGCTTTTTAATTTAGATAATGATGTAGAATGTCTATCAATTAATTAATAGAGATTCCAAAGTAAATGGATTTTGGTAATTTATCAATATTTTAATTTAACTTTTATTTTAAACTTCTTATTGAGATACAAATCTTACAAGAAGACCATCTTGGATTCTTAAAAAAAGTGATATTCTAAACATACAGATATATAAAAAAATTCAAAATTTATTATTTGATTTTTTTTTCCTTTTAATATTATCAATGAAATAACTTAGTGTGTGTTAGTATAATTATATATCATTAACACTATCCAAAACAAATTTTAGCGATTTATTCAGGATAGTTAAAAAATGTTTTTCAGAAAAATACAAAAAAAAAAAACAAACGTTAGTAAAATAAGTGATTAGGTGGGTCAGACGGTAAAATGGCAAATCTGAATCAGATTTACCATGTATATATATATATATAATGGTCAGGAAATAATAGATACCGAGTCTGCTATATAGGATGCCACTAGGCTATTCAAACCTAGAAAATTTATAATAAAGGGAGATATTTCTTGTTAAGATTTAATTTTATATTATTATTACCTGTTAAGCTATGACACAAGTTCAAGGAGTAGCTGAGATTTATAATAAAAACTTGACATATTTCAATATTTAAAAATAAATAAATAAAGTGAGCCACTGATGATGTTGTATTGGAACAAATACCTGAGGGCAGTTACATATGAGATGCTGTATTTACATTTCATAAATAAAAATTTTTTATACATATACATGCAGCACAGATGTATACCACAAACTTTTCTAAATATAATGTTATTAATTGAATTGCTTAGGAGAAGTTTACAAAAAGTAAACCCATTGACACACATCATAAGGTGCCACATTGACAATAATTCAACTTGAAGTAATTCAGCATTTACAATATGGGGCTTATCAAAATGTTTATTTCCTTCAATATTTTCACCTATTAATTTTGAGTTAATATTACATAAAATGAGAGGTTTCCACATAGCTGGAATATGTTGTATGTTATCAGTTTTATTTAAACCAGTAGTTCTCTTTAATATATATATGCCACATTGACAATATATATATATATATATATATATTATATTTAAACCAGTAGTTCTCTTTAATATATATATGCCACATTGACAATAATATCTTAAAAGCTATATGGGTAAATATGTTGAGACACTTAGTATGAGGTATCAGATTTACTGATATATATATATATATATTATACCGGGTTCGAATATGGTGTCCTCAAAACAGCGGCCTCTTAGGCAGAAAAGAACATACTTGGAGAGTATGTATGCCCAAACGATAGCTATAAAGTATATAACTAATGTTACATTTCCAGGACATAACTTCTTCTTGACTGTTGAGTTCAACACCAAGTTCAAAATACTTTTTTGTTTCATGTAGACACAGGTTCCAGCTATCTATTCAAGGATGAATAAATAACGCACTTTGGACAATGGCCACTAACTCAACGCCTACGCATCTACGATTAGCTCAGCTATTTGTAATCACTAACAGATTATACATAATTAGTTGTTAAAAGACTTGATAAAAGAATTGTAAAAGGAATTTATAAAAAAAGAATTGACTGACAAATAAAGTTTAATTTTAAAGACAATTTATTAACTAACATTTACTAATTTTAAACATTTTTATAAATCTCAATAACACACACATTTTAATTTAACACCCTATAATATATTTTATGAAAAGGCATAAATAATCTTTCACATCTAAATTAGCTAACATTCACAAATACACACATCAATAGTTCATGTTATGCATGCTTATAAAGTTCAAATTACTTGTCTCTGTAGGATTTACGAATTACAGCGGTGGCTACTACATATAAATGAGAATAAAATGTTTTACCTAGGATTTTTGGAACGTGGATATTGCTTGTTGTTAGCTGCGTCTGACGGAGTATATCTAATAAAGGATATCTAAGTGGTTAGATCTGATGTTTCTTGAAGAGTTTTGATGCTAATACGGTGGTTTTATTCTTGGAGACAGTTGAACATTGACGGAGAATTTCTGAGCTGTTATTTAGACATTATTTCACGGGCAGGTTTAGCTGATCTTGTTGGACTAAAGGCTAAAATAAGAGCATATATTCCCAAAAGCTGCTCAGCAATGCATTTCTGTTTCTGGATACATAATATGAATTGCACTGTTATCTCTGGTGAAACAAGACTGATACTAGACAAACTTAATACTAGGCTGAAACTGGATGTCCAATAAAAATCTAGCTATTTATCTATGGGAATTGTTTTTGTTTTAGTGTCCGCCGTCAATAAATGTTGTTGAAATTATTTTAATAAGCAATCCTTTGACAATGTGTTTTTGAAGATTGTTTAATTAGTAGTAGCCATGATAAAACATGTTGTTTTTATATCTTTAATTAGTAGCCCACTGCTGTGTTTTTAAATATATTTCATTTCAATATTTATCTTCATGTGGTTTTCAATATGATTTTAACACACGTTTATTATATATCTTATTATTTACCATCACACATATATATGCATTTATTCTAATAAACTGGAATGAAAAAAGATTTATATTTTTAAACTTTTTAAATTATATTTTTAAAAATACTAATAAAAATCTCTTTATGAAAATAAATTGTAATAAACTCTTAAACTTTTAATTTTACTTTTGACAACAAACTGATTTTGTTTACTTAAAGAAGCCATTTTCATTTTTATAACTTATTTATTATTTTAATAATTTTTTTAGGCAAAATCATCATGTGCCAATTTCAATATTGTTATATTACACCACCCTCCCTTTGAGAGTAAAATGCATCTATTTTTGACCATTTTATTACTGACAACATTAAATCTTAATTTATTATTTTCTAAGTTTGCCTTTTGATATCTTTTACTTTCCATACTAAGGGTAATCTCCAGTGATACTTTCTTCTTTCTATGCTGGCAACATTGTTTACAATGTTCTGAGTCCCAGATAGTGACCATGAGGACAAACTAATTTTGTGGCACAGGGATCTTTTATAAATGAAGCTTCGGCTGCCAATTCTCTTGATCGGACTTTGACTAAGAAAAGGTGGCTGCGAATGGCATGAATTTCAACTGTCCATTTCCGACTTACACTTAGGAAAATGAGGTATGAGATATTTGGATTCTCCCCTGAAAAGTGACTTGTGGCTTACTCTGGTTGTCACCAGTGCGCATTTTAAAAGAGGAATGATCCCTGCCAATCGGTTACGGGTACTAAAATTTATCCAGTCGACAGCTTTAAACTTATCCGTAATTAAAACATTTCTATATTACCCTCATTCCCTTTAGTTTCAAACCCTTATACACTCCTAATATAACTTAGATTGACTTTATATTATTTATCACTAATCCTACAATATTATTTTAAATACACATGAACATTACTTTAACATATTTATTTATATTATTCTGAACTATTACAAACATTATCTTACATATTTATTTAATTACACTATTATTTTTTAAACAATTACTTTAACTTCTTTATTTACGTGCGTATATTTTAAAAAAACTTTTATTTTATTTAATCTTACAATACTATTCTAAACTCTTACGGATATTATTTATATTACAATATTATTTTTTAAACATTTGTTTACCTTATATATTAAAGTATGTGTACTTAGAAAACTCTCTTATTTTAATTCTCTTCATCATTATACAAATATTTTATTGGACTTGATTACTTTAAACCATTTATTTATTTCCTTTTATTAACCTGCATATATTCAAAACTATTTTATTTTAACATGTGTGTACTCAGAAAAAAAACTGTTTTACTTTATTATGATTCATTATTACACTGATATTATATATATATTTTTTGACTTGACTTTAAATCATTTATTTACTTCCTTTTATTACCGTGCATGTATTCCAAAAAAAAAATATATTAGTTTATTATGAGTCAATCTTTATTATTATTTACTACAGATATATTATGCTTATTTATTTAACTTGATTTTATTGATGGTATTTGACCTATATTTACGAACATTTTTCTTAATTACTTTATGTGTGTGGAAAAAAAATATTTTATTTTACAAAGTTTCCGTTATCATTATTACTTTAAACATTTCATTTATCATTACTCATTTATTTTTAAATTTATTATCTTAGTTTTAAACAGAAATTTCCAATTTAATTTATCAGATTTTTTTTTTGTTAGAATAATCATATCTTTTCTTTTCGTTCAATGGGTGTTTCTTTGTTTTATGAAATTTGTTGGAATTGGTTTTTGGACCGTTTCGGTTTTGGTTAGACAAAAGTTTTATATCTTCTATTGAATTATTTTACAAGTAAAAAATAATAATTGATGTTTATGTCAAACAAAAACAACCCCTTTTCTCTTTTTTGAATCTTATTGGTGTTGAATGTAAACAAAAGAAAATGAAAACCCTCTCTTCTTTTCTGAATCTATTGGCTGTTAAAATTTTTATATGGCTCAAAAATTAAAAATTCTGACGCTTTTGTTTTATTTTGAAAATGATAAACGAATGTTTTAGAGCATTTTAAAAAATTTTTTGATGAAATACAAATAAAATACAAATTATTTTCATATAATATGTCAAAATAAATATTATTTTAAAAAATAGTTCGATTTTAGCAAGAATTATTTATTTATTGAAGTGGGAAAAAAATCATAGTGAAATTATGATTGCGTCTTTTATGTCAAGTAAAATATTTTTAAAATTAAAAATCAAATTTATTTTTGAACAAACTTTCGTTTATTTTTATAATGTGAGAAATTACTAATATACTTTTAAAAATAAACTAAAGTGAATATATTTAAAAAAGGTCAATAACTTTTGAAAAATTGATACATTATTTTGTGCATCGGCTAATTAAAAGCTTTGAGTGATACCACCTGCAGCGAATGAACAATTGGACAGTTAAAGGGTTAATGCTCATTGTCCATTTCCGATTATTTTTGTTTATTTCCTTTACTATTTTGCCCGATTACTAACTTTTAAACTATGTCAGGCAGTTCCTTCTTTCTTTCTTCTAACTCACTAACATAAATTATAGTCCATATTCTCACTTCTATTCCTCAATTAAAATCTATTTGATCTCTTTCTCTTTCCATTCTATTTTCTGCCTTATAAATTAGAACACTTTTAAGCTTCACAGACCTCCATATTTTTCCTAACTGTGAATATTTTTCCTTACACTTTCTCTTTGTTTTAAATCTACGTCTACAGCAAAGGCGAATGTTTACTTTAAACCTTTTATTTTTAATTCTTTGTAAAAACTATTTTACGCTATTTTCTACCTTGAACTTATATCTCTCTTCTATTTCTTGGTCTACATTTGTTTCTACCTTATCGGTAGCAATGCTATCTGATTCTAATTCAATTTATATCTCTTTTATCACCTCAACTTCTTTTTCATCTTCCTGACTTTCTTTAATTAAATCTACCTCTATGATCTCTTGATTTTTCTCTATCTTTCCTGGGATTTCACATCTTATTTCTCTTACTTTTGCTCTGAGTTCTTTAATTTCTGTTTTAAGTTCTAGCCGAACTTGTTCAAATTATTGAAACAATTTTTCTTTGAGGTCTTGCTGACTTTGTTTGATTTCTCATATTTCTGCTTTGAATTCTTGCTGACTATGTTCAAATTTCTGCATCATATTCATCATCATTTTCATCATCATTCATGTCTCAGATACGTCTTCTTTTTCTTTTTCCACTAACTGCAGATTTTTAAAATTTATTGGGCTTTCTACTGGCTCCATTTCTTTATTCATAGTTACGCTATTACTTTTTTTTAAAAAAAAATATCCGTTTCATTAACAAATCAAAAATTATTATTGTTTATTTATTTTTACCGAAATATATGCTGACTCCACCCCCATTGTCCATTTTTCTCCACCCGATCCTAATGCTTTAGCTCTGCCTAAAACACCAACCTGTCTCTGATTTAACATAATGATTTATTTTAGATAACGTAAATAGCATAAATCTCTTTTCATTTAAAGAAAAAAAAATTTCAGTCAAGTCTCTTTTTAAAATTAAAACACTATTACATACGTAATTTAGCTTTTGAATAAAAATTGTTTCGAACAAGAAACAAAGTATTTAGTTACTATTGTTTCTTATGTCCAACCCCAAATTGGGTAAAGCCATTTGTACCAGGTTCAAATATGGTGTCCTCGAAACACCGGCCTCTTAGGCAGAGAAAAATATACTCGGAGAGTATGTATGCCCAAACAATAGCTATAAAGTGTATAACTAGTGTTACATTTTCAGGACATAACTTTTTCTCAACTGTTGAGTTCAAGACCAAGTTCAAAGTACTTCATTGTTTTGTGTTGACATGGGCACCAGCTATTTATTCAACGATACATGCACTATATAGATTATTGTTGTGTAATTCATTAAATAAGAATATTAAATATTTTTTTGTATTTGTAATGCATAATAAGGTGGAAAGAAAATCAGTCAATCGGTCAGAGATAGGTATCAGACAAAGAAAAGATGTGTGTGTTTTTGGTGGTCGGGAAAGCACAGATGGGATATATATTGAATATATTAAGTTTTAATAAGATGAGTGGACTTGACCTGCAAATAATAATGCAGATGCTTAAATGTTTAGAACACAAGATGGAGGAAAGAAACAAAAGTTATAAAAGTTTAGAACAAACAATAGAAAGTTTAGAAAAAGATAGAGAGAAAACTATAGAAAGTTTAAAAGAAGAGGATAAGAAAAGTGAAAATAAATTAAAAGAAAAGATCAATAGCTCTGTTGAAACCAACAGCAAAATTCCTATGGCTTTGGGAAATAAAATAGAGAAACATGGGAAAAGTGTTTCAATTTCTGGAGATGATAATCTTTATAAAGAAGAGGATGGAGAGGTTGTAATTGGATTAGAAGTTATCATAAAAGTAAAAAAGATTGTAACAAGTACTGAAGATTTTCAGATTAGAATAAAGAAGGAAGCACTATAAGGTATAAAATTGACTGAGCTGATGATAGATTGTATGTATCAAAACTTACTAGAAAATTATAAAAATTCCAAAAGAAATAAGGACAGTCTGTGACAAAAGATGTGTCGTTCTGTGAAAAGATGGATAGAAAGTCTAAGAGAGGATAGCAAAAAGGATGCAGAAAGTATAATAGAAGATAGTCAAAGATTAGAAAATAATGCTGAAACTGTTTTAGAAGATAGATCAGGGGAAGTGTGTGAATATGTTAAAATTGTAAAACAGAGAAATAAGTAGAGCTTACCAGTGTTAAATATAAGCTAGATAGCCAGACCACTGATAATAAAGAAAGGAAGAAGAAATTAGATAATACAATAAATAAACCAGCTAGAACACTGATAGAGGATAAGTCCCCAGAAGTAGAAATACCAATAGAAGTAGCAAAACCAAATCTCTCAGTAAAAAGAATACATTAGGAGAAGAACAAAGAGCAGATTAAGATGGATCATGAAGATCAAGGAATAAAAACAGAATTGAAGGAACCACAAGATATAAAAGATCAAATGGTTATGTTAAAAGAGGAAGCCCTAAACAAATCCCAAGACTGAAAACATATAGGGAAAGGGATAAATGTTTGGTTAAAAAGGCTTATGGAGTGAAGAGAAGGAAGATGGAGGAAAAAGTCCACACCCAAGATAATGTGATAAAGTTAAGAGAGGCATTAGGGGAGATGAAACCAGATAGTTTAGAAAGCGAACAAAAGTTTCAATGGTCTACAGTTCTCAATCTATTAACCAACCAGCATGTGTGGTTTCAAAAATCTATAATTTTAAATAGATTAGAGATACCCTATAGATTACATAGAGAGTCTAACTCTCTAAAAAATGTAAATGTCCAGTGTGCATTATACAGATAATCAATCTCTCTGAAAAAATTAAATGCTATGAAAAAGTTAAAAGTAAATTATATCTGGTACAGAGAGTCAATTTCTCTGAAGAGTTTAAATGTCATTATATATGGTACCAAGAATCTATGTCTCTGGAAAATTTAAACATGCTTTATATATGGTACAGAGAGTCAACTTTTCTAGAAAATTTAAAAAGAAATTATACGTGGTACCGAGAGTCAGTCTCTCTCAAAAACTTAGGGATGAATGATATCTGGTATAGAAAGTCAATCTCTCTGGAAAATTTAAAAGTACTTTATATATGGTACAGGAAGTCAATTTTTCTGAAAAGTTTTAAGATAAAATATGTATGGTATAGAGAGTCAATCTCTCTGAAAATTTTTAAGGCATATTATGTATGGTACCAAGAGTCCATATTTCTAGATGGATTCTGTGATGAGAGGTTACATAGAATTAATCCTCCAGACATATACTATAAGTATCCAGTCAAGATGAAAAATGGCCATATTAAAAATTGACTGGATGTACATGTGCAATTTTATGCAGAGTGCAATATGGTTTGAACCATTCCAAATTACCAAGAAGATAGGAGAGAATGCTTTTATGATTGCTACTCTTGATGGGAATAGGGGAACCTATAATGCTAGAAGTTTAATCACGTATACTTCAGCAGAGTAGCTTGGCAAAGATCTCCAAATAAATCACATTTAGGTTGTCTAATAAAAAGGAAATTCGATAAGCATCTAGATGATTTTTACAAGTAGTTAATATTTTTTTATTATTAGTGTGTTTATTGTTATTAGTGTTATTTTATTGGTTATGATTTTTTTTATTAGATATAGTTAAAACAAAGGTGCTGATGATTTTATTCAAAGGGGGAGAATGTTGTGCCATTACAATTTAGTCATTAGCTAGATTAGTAGTAATGGGCATGAAAGAAAATGTGGAACAAAAATCATCATCACATTTTTACAAAAAAGGAAAGCTGTAGGGCATCCAAGTTTAAACCCTACAAGATCAAGATTTAAAAGCTTCAGACAAAAAGAGAGTGGGACAACAGTTATATTCTTTAATTGTTTGTGTGTTGATAGAAAACTCAAAAAGAGTAATACACACATTTAAATATTCCATATTTAATTTTTTTGTTAAATAAAGTTATAATGCATATGTATACGCAGCGTGTGTTATAAAAGCTATTTAGTTAGTCACTTTTAATTTACACATATTAACTTTCTTTAAAACTAACTTACATTTGCAAAATTCTGATATTTTATTTTTTCTCTATTTTACTTTTCTATAATTGTAAGTTGGAATTAAAAGCTAGGGATTTGATTTTAAATATTAAGGTTAGAATTACTCAGCTAGCAATTAGATTATTTAATGTCAGTTTATACATGATCTGAGTGGTGGAGTGTGTGTGTTACATCACATAAATATATCTACATTTATTAAATATTAAGAGAAAAAGAAGAAAATACGTTATATATTTTTTCTTACTCAACAATTTATTTTGTATTATAGGGGTTGTTTTTCTGTTGAAAAACTTAGAGATGATGTGAGAAGTCTAATTTTAAACATGTCTCATCTTAAGATCAAAAGAAAGAAGCTTAAATTTGAGATGTTACATAGGTGTAAAAAAGGATTAAGATTATTATTTTTTCCATCAAAACAAAAGTTTATCTAAAAATCAGGATACTGAGATTTTTCATACTATTCAACTAAAAATGATTTGGTTGACAATAAGTTATAAATCTAATTAAAAGAGGTGGCCAAAAATAGAAAAAAATCGGATATAAAAGCAGTCTGTAAAATCAGTTGGTATTGTTATAGAGACTTTTAAAAATATAAACTAAAAGGACAAGTGTTTTTAACTCTATAAAAATGTCAATCCAAAATTCTTTTTTTACTATTAGATTTTTTTTGAGGATTGAAGATATAAGGATGGCAGGGTAAGAAAAAATAATATATGTCTCAGCTGTTGACCAGACCATCCAACTACCATGTCATATAGGAAAGAAAAAATGTCTTGTCTGAAAAATAATATTCTACACCTTTCAACTGACTGAGAGAAATAAGATGTTTTTAAATAGAAAGAAAAAAAAACATTCACCTGCATTCGATGGTGATCAAAAAAGAAATAATTAATCTACAGATAAATGTTAAATCATCGAGTTCAATTAAATCCAGTAACTGAGTTTAAACCCAAGAAAATTATAAATGTGAAAACAACTGCTGTACTTTGTCCACTAACAGAAGCATGCTTGACAGGAAAAGAAGAAAAATTAATATAATGATTTCCAAATTGTTCACTAAAGCAAATAACCTCAATAGGATCATCATCATCAAATAATTATACACCTCAAGAAAAAGATTATTCCAGAGAAACATGGAAATTGTTGTTGCCAAAGATAGACATTGAACAAGATAAATTTGAATCATTGGAAGTCATGGCCAAAGAATGGAACTGGTAATATGAATTTTTTTTAAGTTTTCTTTATGATATCAGAGAGTTAGTAAAACTTTAGCAATAAAGTTGTTTATTTTTGTTTAAAGAACTTTTAAAATATATAATACCGCAGCAAAAGTACATCCACTTTTTCTTTTAAAATATATATGTTCTACAATAATATCAACAAATAAAAAATCCTTCTCCTTTTTTCTTTTCAAAAACTTTATTTTTTATCTCAATACTGAACATATATATACATTAATATACAAAACTCCAATGTTTCAACTCCTTTCTCTCATACAGTCATTTTCAAGGATCTGCAACAATATTAAATACATATCAACAAATAAACTTCAATTACATAAAAACTTTCTCTTACATTAACATAATAACAAACATATTAAACATATAGAAATTATTTTACTTACAGCTTTCTCCCACTGCTATATTTTATTACTCTTTTTTTTATTTTATTTACATTGTTTAATTACAAATATATCTTAAAATCATCCAAGAAACTTTCTATACAAATTTAAATACCAACTCTAATTTCCAAAAAACCTCCCCCTTTCTTTAAATTTTATCTAAAACCCATCTTAAAACTACATTCATAAACTATATATTTAAATGAATATAAAACAAATTTAAACATTCCCCCCCCCTCTCTCTCTCTTTTATACAAAAAAACTTCTAACAATTTACCTAAACCCATTAAGCATTTATTTTAATTATACAGTAATTTATATTCCTTATCTACTCCATTAATTCTATTTAGAGTAGGATTATATTTTTTTATATAAAAAATTCTTTAACCATCCTTTCCCTGTAATTTTTAACCCTTTCTAACATTTTAATACTAAATTCTTTTTGACCTAGACCTTTAAAATGAATGTAAATATTTGAATTTTTGTCATACAAATGTTGTCTAAGTCTAGTTTTTAATTTATTCTTAGTTGTACCAATATATGAAACCTTACCCCCTCCCTCTTACAATTGAAACCAAGAATTTCTTAATAACAATTTTATATGTACTAAAATTATGATTGTCAATTAACCTAAAGTTATAAAATGTTATTAATATGTAACATTTTTTTTATTATTATGATTTTGTTTTAGATAATATTTTTGTTATTATGGGGATAGAACACACACATACATAATGTAATAATACTTGTTGCATATATGTAATTGTGTGTGAATGTAAAATAATAGTTGGAGATATTAGATCTTGTTTTAAGTTAAAATACAGCATTTCAGAAAGTAGAAAAGAGGGGGAGAAAATAATTTAAAACTATTTCTGGAAATCTTGCTCTTTCACTTCTACTAACATTTTTTTTTTATCATTCTACTTTACTGTTAGATTATAAAAGTATGTGTGCAAAAGAGAAAGGAAAAAAAAAGAGTGAATATTTTTTTTTTCTTATGAAATATTTTGTTGTGAATCCAAAACGTTAGCAAACGTAGTATCCAAATTTACGTATATATTTTTGATGGGAATGGGGGAAGAATTCAAAATTAACATTATGATTGCCAGATGATCAATTATTGTTCTCATCATTATATCATATAAAATTTTGATTTTATCTTTAAATTATTTGTAGATTTTCATAATAAATTAATGAATGTTAAATTGTTTTATCAAATGAGGCGTATGTATTTTATTGATAATAGTCTTTATTCGTTGTGATCATTCATCATCAATGCTTGATATTGATTATTTTAGATTTAATTAGATATGCTAAAATTAAGCAATAATTATAAATTTTTTGATAACAATTAGGTTTTATGATTAGGCTTAGTCCTAAAGCTGTTGTTGAAATCATTATCATTATCATCATCGTCATCATCATGTTTTAATTAATGGGATAGATAAATGTTTAAAGGCCATAAATTTATATTGATTTTATAGTATTTAGTGATTTCTTAGTATTATTATGACCACCATTCTATCATCTATTACATGCAAGGATGGGTGAATTGCCATCCGAAATTAATAATAATAATCTGAGCTAGTTAAACTTATAAAAATATATTGAAACACATTTATTATGTTAAGATCTAAGAAATAATTTCTGTCTAATGAATTTTATATATTCCACTTTAGTTTAAAGATGTTTTATGTTTACTTAAATCTTAGTGCATACAGTGCTATGGGTATGAAATCAAAATCATACATTTTGTAAGAAATAAGGTACCAAAGAGATTCAAACCTGATACATGTGAAAAAGTTATAAATATAACTTTGTCTAGGTCCAGCTAACCTAGTGGCGCCCTGATAGACCATATTCACTTGTTGTTTACTTAGATATGCACTTGATATCTAACCAAGAGATAAGAGTGAGTAAAATCTACTGGGGGATATATTGAGAGATAATTGATTGAGCTACCAGTGTACTCACCCACTTGATTTCCATATACCTGAGTTATGATAGTTTGTTCTGAATAATAATTGTTTATAGTTTCTAGTTGTTTATAATCATTGATATTGTGATATCTTGAGAAATCTAATTATAAAAATGTGTTTCATTCAATTCAATGATGTTTTAATATATTTGTTCAATAGCTTATAGCCACTACTCAGGTTAAATAATTATTTTCTTTTTGATATGAAATAAAAGCTATAATTCTTTTTTTGTTTAATAAGTTATAATATTTGGATATTTGACATTTTAATATAATTTTAAATTTGGATCTTATTGATCTTCTAATTATGTTACAATGGATCAATGATCATCTTTTAATGAAGTTACTATATATATATATATATATATTTTGCAGGTTATAACTCTGTGGATGACTTGTCAGTATATTTATATTAAATTTTTAACATGGATGAACCTGCAAAATATGTATTTTATATATTTAACCCATGCAAATCTTTGTTTTAATATATATATATATATTATAATGATCGAAATGAAAGTGAAGATCGAATCTAACCGCAAAAACAATATCTGCAACTACCAGGGCGCCATCTAGGCATTTGAGCCTAGAAAAACTTATAAAGTAGGCAGATACGCGCTGTTAAGATTCCACTTTATTTAATTATTCCGATCGTTAGCCCAAGTCACTAGTTCAGCGGAGACGCAGAGATAAAAATCTATAAATTTTATATCTTAAATATAAAAGAATAAAAGCCACTGCCAGAAATTAACACATAAAAATATTTATTTATGCACATATAAAATAACATTTAAATTTTAAGGAATAAATTCAACATTTTAGATTTTTCTATTAATCTTTTAATTTTACATTTACATAAATTTCAATGAGTTTAATATTTTATTTAGATGGTCAAGTATGAATAGACTACATAGATTTGCATTTGAAAATAAAACATTCTATCCCTTTTTAACCTTAGGCTAAAATTCGCAGTCAAACTGGCATCAATCCATCTGATACATTTATGTATTCAATGTAGCATGAAAATACAACAGCACAAATATACTATACTGTCAGGAATGGAAATCTGAACAGTATAGTTAGAGAAAACATTGACTCTTGTCCAATACAGGAATATGACGTCTGTATAGCAAGAAGAACAATAAAATAAAAACTCCATAGGAAGGGACCGCGATCCTTTTTGCCGACTTACAATCCCATCCATAGGCAAAGGGTTGGTGTGGTGTATTCAGCGATTCTGCACGTAGCGAAACTTATACTACATCTACTAATTACACAAATATATCCAATCCATTGACCCAATTCAACAACGACACAAATAACCTAAGATTACCCTCCCCTAATATAACTTTACAAATCTATATAGCCATTCATGCCCGACTTAAATTTAACATTTAAATACGTTCGCACAAATGCATTTTATAAAATTTGTTTTAAAATGTTGAGTACAGATCAGCTGCACAGATTCCACGGTCAAAAACATTCCAAATTCAACACAACCGATCAAAATACAAAGTCCTCGATAAACGTCACTTGCATAGGGAATATACAAATCCCATTAGCATTCATCGTAAGATGCTTGCAGTGATATCATTGACATATATTCTAATCGAATGTGAAAACCACAACATTATCAACCGCTAACGAATCTATGCAACGTCTATACCCAACCTAAATTTCATCATTTAAAATTTAAACAACAAATAATTTATACAATAAGAGAGAAAAAAAAAATGGAAATGATTTTTATCAATCGGAAAACATATAAAATTAAACATTATTAATTGATTTTAAACTTAAAAGTCAGATAGAAGTTCATAAGCTTGAACGAAAGTTCTTAGTTATTTTTAAATTTAGAGTTCATGTCAATATAGCTTACAGTAGAAGAGTCCAGGTTCCTGTTTTTAATTCCCGCGACGTCTCCATTGGAAGATAATGTTCTGGAGGTAGCATTAGCTGGTTCCATTCTTGTATCACAGTCTTTTCATTTTATATTTTTTTTAAAACAAACAAAAAAAATGAGAGAGAACGGCAAGTGCGTCCTACCGTTCTCATCAAATCAAGTCCGAAAAAACTGTCTGGAACTCAATATTTCTCTTTTTATAGTAAATCTCCAGATTGAATGAACAAAGACGTCACTAATCCAAATTTTCGTTCGGGTCCGGGCTGAGGCTTGGTGCTTCCATTGGTCAAGCTAATTTCTTTTTATTTTCTTATCTATCTTTCATCAGATCATTTTAATTATACAAGAGCCCGAAGCTAGCTTGCTTTTCAAACAATTTATAAACAATCATTTCCATTTACAGATTACATTAATTAATACCTGTTTTTATTTTTAAATCTTGTACTTTTTTATAAAAAAAGTACGTTCAAATACTTATTTGTTTTTTTAAAAAAAAATATTTTTAAAGTTTGGCCTCTGTGCGAATGTATATACGTTTAACAATATTTTAATTTTAGCGTTTAGTTTTTTACTTTTATTTGCGAACTTTTAAGTTTTTATTTTAAATAAATGTAACGACATATTTATATATCGTTACATATCAGTAAACTTCCTCAAAAAACAAAAACATTAAAAAAAAAAAGAATTTACTTAGTGTTAGTAATTACGTTACACAAATTGATTATATATGAAAATTTCAAAAGGACAAAACTTTTTTTTTACAAGACAAAACAGTAATTACACACAAATATAATGATTAAAAAAAAAGTTGACTGTTGATTCCTTATTACCAGCTAAATTTCTGCCCCCTCCCTTCCAAGTTTCATTTCTCCTACCTTTAACTATTACTTAGGCAAGTTGAACGATTAGATTTTAATTTAACAAGACTTTTTTTTTTAAAAAAAATATGATTTAGATTTATTAATTACGTTTTATTTATTACTTTTTATTCCTCGATATTTATCTTTACATATGCGCAATTTTTCTTACTGGCAGTACCTTTAAGACAAAATTTCAAACTGTAACTCCACGTCAATACAACAAATATATTTATACTAATTTCAGAAAAAATATTACGGGCATGATTTATTTTCAAAAGTACTAGTGGTTTATTAAACATCTGGCTATAACTTTACATTAGTACAAAAATGTACTTATTTCAGAAAAAAACAACAAATGTTATTTGCATGATTCACTTTTAAAATTCTCAGGGCACTCGTGATTTATTAAAGATAGAAAATTTCATCATCATCAATTCCCCTTCTCAGGGTCAATCTCTGAGGTAAGGCCACACTTGGGACGCCAATTATAACGATCGAAATGAAAGTGAAGATCGAATCTAACCGCAAAAACAATATCTGCAACTACCAGGGCGCCATCTAGGCATTTGAGCCTAGAAAAATTTATAAAGTAGGCAGATACGCACTGTTAAGATTCCACTTTATTTAAATATTCCGATCGTTAGCCCAAGTCACTAGCTCAGTGGAGACGCAGAGATAAAAATCTATAAATTTTATATCTTAAATATAAAAGAATAAAAGCCACTGCCAGAAATTAACACATAAAAATATTTATTTACGCACATATAAAATAACATTTAAATTTTGAGGAATAAATTCAACATTTTAGATTTTTATATTAACTTTTAATTTTACATTTACATAAATTTCAATGAGTTTAATATTTTATTTAGAAGGTCAAGTATGAATAGACTACATAAATTTGCATTTGAAAATAAAACATTCTATCCCTATTTAACCTTAGGCTAAAATTCGCAGTCAAACTGGCATCAATCCATCTGATACATTCATGTATTCAATGTAGCATGAAAATACAACAGCACAAATATACTATACTGTCAGGAATGGACATCTGAACAGTATAGATTAGAGAAGACATTGACTCTTGTCCAATACAGGAATGTGACATCTGTATGGCAAGAAGAACAATAAAATAAAAACTCCATAGGAAGGGACCGCGATCCTTTTGCCGACTTACAATCCCATCCATAGGCAAACAGGGTTGGTGTGGTGTATTCAGCAATTCTGCACGTAAGCGAACCTTATACTACATCTACTAATTACACAAATATATCCAATCCATTGACCCAATTCAACAACGACACAAATAACCTAAGATTACCCTCCCCTAATATAACTTTACAAATCTATATAGCCATTCACGCCCAACTTAAATTTAACATTTAAATACGTTCGCACAAATGCATTTTATAAAATTTGTTTTAAAATGTTGAGTACAGATCAGCTGCACAGATTCCACGGTCAAAAACATTCCAAATTCAACACAACCGATCAAAATACAAAGTCCTCGATAAACGTCACTTGCATAGGGAATATACAAATCCCATTAGCATTCATCGTAAGATGCTTGCAGTGATATCGTTGACATATATTCTAATCGAATGTGAAAACCACAACATTATCAACCGCTAACGAATCTATGCAACGTCTATACCCAACCTAAATTTCATCATTTAAAATTTAAACAACAAATAATTTATACAATAAGAGAGAAAAAAAAATGGAAATGATTTTTATCAATCGGAAAACATATAAAATTAAACATTATTAATTGATTTTAAACTTAAAAGTCAGATAGAAGTTCATAAGCTTGAACGAAAGTTCTTAGTTATTTTTAAATTTAGAGTTCATGTCAATATAGCTTACGGTAGAAGAGTCCAGGTTCCTGTTTTTAATTCCCACGACATCTCCATTGGAAGATAATGTTCTGGAGGTAGCATTAGCTGGTTCCATTCTTGTATCACAGTCTTTTCATTTTATATTTTTTTTAAAACAAACAAAAAAAAATGAGAGAGAACGGCAAGTGCGTCCTACCGTTCTCATCAAATCAAGTCCGAAAAAACTGTCTGGAACTCAATATTTCTCTTTTTATAGTAAATCTCCAGATTGAATGAACAAAGACGTCACTAATCCAAATTTTCGTTCGGGTCCGGGCTGAGGCTTGGTGCTTCCATTGGTCAAGCTAATTTCTTTTTATTTTCTTATCTATCTTTCATCAGATCATTTTAATTATACAAGAGCCCGAAGCTAGCTTGCTTTTCAAACAATTTATAAACAATCATTTCCATTTACAGATTACATTAATTAATACCTGTTTTTATTTTTAAATCTTGTACTTTTTTATAAAAAAAGTACGTTCAAATACTTATTTGTTTTTTTAAAAAAAAATATTTTTAAAGTTTGGCCTCTGTGCGAATGTATATACGTTTAACAATATTTTAATTTTAGCGTTTAGTTTTTTACTTTTATTTGCGAACTTTTAAGTTTTTATTTTAAATAAATGTAACGACATATTTATATATCGTTACAATAT
>JAQFVV010014800.1:0-26704 GCA_028023455.1 Epiperipatus broadwayi | reverse complement strand
AATGAAATAAATGCTTATTTTGATAAATTATTAAGAACATTTAGTTTCGTCTCTCCATTCAGCTCGCACATGTGTATGAGAATCAATATTTGTATAATTTGTAATACTTGGAGAATTTTATAATATTTTGTATATTTTGATAAGTTCATTAACAATGTGTCTAATTTATAATTTGTCTAAATTATAATATTTTGTAATATTTTATAGCCACTTAGTAATTTAAGCACAATATTTATCCAACATTTTATCATTTAATATTTTGTATTTTAACAACTAGTCACTTATAGTAAGGCTGATTAATTTATGATTTAATTTATAATATTTGGTAAAAATGTATACTATTTTATAATTGTATTACTAATAATTTTGTATAGAATAAATTGATATCAAGAGTTTGAAACAATGGCCAGCAGGAATTTTATCAGATTTAAATCTGAACAAAATATATGGAAACAAAAGATTATATCTGTTACCAGATATATGTCAAATTAAAAAAATATCTTGCCTCAAGGCAACATTCTTTAAATATTTGCCTTGTATATAAATAGCTAAATAATCCTGTTCTATTTGGAGTTCAGAATTAAGATATTTCATACTAGTTTACATAGTAATATAAATCATATCAAGATAAGATCGTTTGCTTCCCCTCAGATCTCTAGGGACATCTCACCTGCGATGCTGGAGCATGAATTATCTACTAACTGTTCCTAAAAATGCTCTTCTGAACGAAGATCTGCTGCTTTACCAATGCCTATTTTGAACTCAAGTCTATTTATGTGCCTTCAATCCCAAGATAAAATACCTAAATTGCCACCAATTGATGAATTTTTAATTATTTAGTTTGCTTCTATTTTCAAATTATACTGTAAGCCTTTTATGTTTGTTATTTAATTCTCAAAACTGTTTTATATATATATATGTGTGTGTGTGTGTTAAATGTCTTATAACTTACTCTCATGCTATATAATTTCTTCTTAAATTTGGTGTGGCAATTTAGATTGAATTTTGTTTCTTTAATGTGTTGTTTTTATTTATGTTAATTTGCCAAGTTTGTATCAAACTCAGCAAGTAAAATTTAAATCTGATTCCTCATAATTTTCTCCTATTACACAAGGGAAACATCAATTTCTTTAAAATTAATTGATCACCTTGCTTAGTTTTATACCAATTGTTTGTTTGATTGTTTCAAATAATTTTACTCTTAACCCTCATCTCATTATTGTTGTCTTACCTGTCCAGTAATTAAATCTCACCAGAAGTGAGTTTAATATTTAATTGAAATCATATTATGTTATAACATGTACAAAGACACTTTGGGGCATGTGGGAGAAAGCCATTTAGTCCAATTTAGTTTTAAAATCTTGCCCATATAATTTTGATCATTATTAGTTAATTTCTTGGAGGGGGGTGTTTAGCATTCCATTACTTTGGAGAGCAGATTGCTTAAATCAGGTATTAATTAATTTATTATGGTCGTTAGTGACCAATTTATCTATGCTTAGGCGTTATAAGTGTATGGTTGCCATCATTTATTTATTAATTTGCTTGCTTTGTCATATACTTCAGGATCTTTGGAATGAACCAATCCCACTCCTCATTATCCCTCACAAATTAGATGCTTTTCCTACTAGGGATTCGACTTCAGACACTTCTAATAAATCAGTGAGTGTATGGGAACAAATGGATGAACCATCTCAACATGCTATCTGGTGCTACTATTCTTCACAGATATGTTTTAGTTGTCAGACCAGCATATCTTTTCTTTTATGCAAATATGACAAAGCCACCCAGAGTATCTTAAGTGTTCTCATTCTTACAAGCAATGGGAAACTATAACAAATACCACTTTCATTATTATCCATTTCTTTATAGACCTGCAATGCTCTCTGTCAGCCATAATTGCATGCCATTTGCCACCCTTTCTATTTAATTACTTTAGTTAAATTATATAATTGTGGTTTATGTTAGACTGAACCATCTTACTCACGCTCATCAGGTCAGTCTTCATGATTTAGTAGCATGTATCCATGTACGCGATCAGAAATTTGTCTTATAAAATATTACTTATATGTATCATAGTATAATAAACCAATTGTACATTTGTAATCTTTTAGATGAGGGTAAGCCACTATGTCTTATCAATGATTTAATTAAGTTCTTCAATGACCTTGGCATATTAACCAAACCAATCCGCTTTATATATATATATTCATCGCACTAAACACCATATGTTTAACCATACCTACGATCTTATTTATATATGTTAAATTGTATAGCAATTGCACTTACTAATTTTTTTTATGTTAAAACAAACATTTATCTAATTGTGTATGGTCTCGAATGACCTATTTACTTAATTCAGAAGTGCATAATTGCAAATTAAATTATTATCAGATATGTAACCTCAATTGTGTAGATATCCAAAGCTTATGTTGTTTTATTAATATATATATAATCACTTAATAAATTTACTCTAGATCATTTATCTGTATTCTTGCGTTTATCATTTATTACTTGAATCTCTATTATTTACTATTTTATGAGACATATAATTCTCTATTTGAATCAGATGTTTAAATTCAAACCCTTTGCCTTGAATATTATTATGGCTAGGATCGTTAATCAATGTCAAACAACAGTGTGTACCATTCTTGAATGGTTATAGTTTATAGAAGTTATTAATTACCCCATTAAATATATATATTGTTTCAAGTCTCTTGCTCTCCCTGTTCCTCATTGCTGGGCCTGGAGTAATGAAAAGCTTCTTTGTATCATCAAAAGCATAGTTCATATAGTCATAGATCCTGGAACACAAGTAAATAGATTGATATTTGGTATTGTTCCTGACTTATGTATCTTCCACATACTAAATGGATATACATTTGCTTAGATTCTAGGTCTTGTTGAATAAACACACGATTTTGACCGGTATAATGCATAATGGGATGAATATATATATATTTCGCCATATATAGAAAAATATATTCTTGTGTATGCTTGGTTATAATAATAACTGTGCATTTAATAATTATATTTTTGAATTAAGAGTGATGAACTGAGATAGTATGTGGGCTTTGTTTGCAATTAATGTTTTAACTCTGAATTCCTGTGGTTATTTATTTATTTTTCAGAAAATATTAATAGAATAGCATGTAAGGAAAGTTGAACTACCGAATGAATTCTAAATTTATTAATACATTAAATTGTACACATTAAACACATAAGCTTATCAAAAAATATTAATTCTATTGATAAATTATTTATTATATGTTTTCAACATTGTTGTTATTATTATTTTTAATTCCAGAATGTTGACTTAATTTTTTTACTTTAATAAATGATGTCTTATAAAAGATATAGGGGGAAGTTTATAATTCAGTTTGTAAATGTGAAAAGTAAATAAATAAAAATATTAAAAAATTATATGGCTTTATGATTTAATGCTGACATATTTTTACTTACAACTAAAAATAACACAATTTGTGGTGTGAAATGTTTAGCAAAAAAATAAGAATCGTTTTGATGTAAAAAGAATTAAATAGATGATGTAAAATAAATATATAAACAATCAAATAGTTTATTGATACAAAATGATATTAGTTTTGCTCACCAGATGCGTCAGAGTTGAAGCCATTTTTCACGGACTTTGAGCTCCAGAATATGTTGTTTTATCGCGCAGCAATGTAAATATATATTTAATGTAGTATTTGTGTACATGTATGTGAGTGAAAATTTGTGTTTAACGACATTTTCTTTTGGCTCTTAATTATACATGTAATTACCATAATTAATATCTTTATTTTTTTTATAATGTTTATTTATCTTTTATCTATTTGTGATTACGAATCCCTCCAAGAAATTTGATGAATCCATAGGATATATCAGCAAACATGCTTATATATGTTTGACACAGACACACCTATATATATGCATGCAACATTTAGCAGTATACTATCATGAGTGCGTCATTGTTCATATTATGTAAAAAGGTAAATAAATTAAATGCATCATGCTTAATTAAGTATGAAATATATTTAAAATTATAATCATTAAATACAATAGTTTTTAGCACTTTTCATTATATTTACATACAGCAGCCTCTCCCCTCTTTTCCACTGATTGACTATTCACTGTTTTATTAGTTCAGTACTTGAATAAATACATTAAATTTTAAAAAAATGAAATTTTTAAATTTGAATTTGTGAATGCCTATCACAATATGAGAAACATCATGAATTACTATAAATCAGCTATCTCATGTATTCACTGCAGTATTTATTTATTTACATGGTCTCTATTAAAGGGTAATCACTGTTTTCTGTTGTATCACTGATATGGACTTTTGAATGAAAATTTTCTTTAAATGATAACAATGCTCTAACAGCAATGATTGTGGTAATTTTGCCATCCACAAGAAGCTATAAAATATTTTATTTATGTTATTATCATTAGTAGTAAAAATATAAAAAATTATATAATGAGGGTTGATTGAAATAAAAAGAAAGGGTTTATGAAATACTTTACAGAGAACTATTGTGCTCTGGCATTTTCTCTCTGAAATTACTATTCTACTGTCTTTTTAATAGTAATTATTTTTGTTTTTTTGCTGATGTCTTAATATTTATATTTTTTCAATTAAATTGTATCAATTATATATTTATATGTTAAGCACATACATTGTGTAATATTTTTTATTATCTCTTGTTTCAAGAATCTATGTCTTGGAGCCAAATAGCAATGGATAAGAATGAACTATCATACTGAAATATTTTAAAATATTTAATCAAGCTAGTTTTCATAGTTATAGTTAAAATGTCTTAATGATACTAAAATTTGTTTTGCTTTAATCAGATTATATTATTTTGATAATATATGAAAATAGCTTATTTAAAAGGAAGCATTTCATAGCATCATAGTTAGTTAGCACAATCACTTAACTATGACAGAGTTTGAATCTGGACCAGATTAAACTAGAATTTTATTTAGGTGATAGCTTTTTAGTTATTATTCACTTATCAAATTTGATCAGATGAGTGTAAAGATGCTGATTGCAAGAACAAAGTAATAAGATTATAATATAGTGCAGACTTTAACATGTTCATCAGTTGTCATTCTTTTTAGTTTTAAACTGGAAATCACTCTTATTATATCCAGCAAAATAAGTGTTTAAAAATTATGTGTTCAATGTTTAAGTTATAATACGTTTAAAATTGATTTTACATTAAAAGAGTTTAAATTACTAATATGCATTTTTTTTATTTCCTCCTGTTTAAAATATTTACTTATTCTCACATACAAACAATATATTTTTTAAACCATCTTTAAATTATGACAGATAATTTGGTACTCATTTAGAGTGCACTCATGGCTATTTTGAAACCTAAAGACCATCCAAAACCACCGCTGACACATCCAAACAATAAATGACATCACACATGATCACAATATGTCCATTCATTACAAAATCACAATTAGCATCAATAATTAAAAAATTAAAATGCAAATTTTGTACAATTATGTTTGATCAAATTCCATTACTAAAATATAAAAATATAAAAAAATGGGAGTAGCGAATAAATTTCAAAATACTTAAAGTTTTTATTTTTTAAAATATGAATTTAAAATGCTTAAACAGTAAAAATAAAGAGAAAAAATAGTAGACATATATATTAATTTAAAATCACATGTTCAATAAATGTAATATTGATCTAACCCAAGATTATAATTTCAAAATATTAAAAGCTTCTAAAATACAAATTTTATTAAAACATAGGCCTATAAACATATGGTGAAATGATGTAAATATTGAATAAACTTAGAAACAACTGCTGAAGCATATTAATTCTACAATTAATAATAAATCACATTTTATCTTAATATTAGTCAAAAGAATAATTGTCTAAAGTAAAGAATACGAATTTTTTGCAATTAACATAATAATCAGATTTTTTTTTTTACCCAAAGCAAGTTTAATTTCTGACATGGTTATTTGCTGGTGGATGGATTAAAAAAATCTAAATGAGAGAGATTTATTCATTAAATTTTTCAAAGATGATAACACTACCTACTGACAGTGAAAAGGTTTCCATCATCAGTAGTTAGCATCAATAATTATGCACTTTTAATGCTCATTAAAGAAGTTATATTTATTAATAATTTATTTAAAGCTTAGCACTTTCAAAGCTTCATGGCTTCATACTCATAGCTGTGTGTGGTTGATAGTGATGAGGGGGAGTATTCAAATTTTTGTTAATTAGTTAGATGTTTCAGTATTTTATTTAAAATATTGTTTGAATTAGTTTGTCCATCTTTCTGAAATGGTGAAACAGGTGTCTTTTCTATTAATTGATTGGGTGTTATTATTTATGAAATATGCCTATTTTATCTAATGAATAAATTTTTCTAATTTAGATTTTTTTTATCCATTCGCCAACTAATAACGACATGTGAGAAATTAAGTACACAACATTAATTAAGTACACTTTGGTAAGAAAAAATGTGATTTATTAATTTTTTACTAATTGTAAAATTAATATTCTTTAATTAAGGCAATTATTTTTTCGACTAATGTTAAGATAAAATGCGATTTATTATTAATTGTAGAATTAACATGCTTTGGCAATTGTTTCTATATTTATTCAACATTTATGTTATTTCAACATGTGGATATAGACCTATATTTTAATCAAATTTGTGTTTTAGACACTTTTACTATTTCAAAAATTATAAGCTATGTTTATTCAACTTTTACATTATTTCAACATGTGGTAATAGGACTATATTATAATAAAATTTTATTTTAGAAGCTTTTATTATTTCAAAATTATAAGCTTGGTTGGATCAATTTTACATTTATTGAACATGTAGTTTTTTAATTAATATATGTGTTCATTATTTTTTCCTTTACACTTTCTGTTTAAGTATTTTAAATTCATATTTTAGAAATTATAATCTAGTAAAATTAATATGCTTTACTTCATATGGTTATGGAAATATAATATAATTTGTATTTTAGATTGTAAAAGCTTTTACTTTTTCTAAATTGAGCTTGGAATGATCAATTTTATGTTATTTCAACATGTGCTTATGGCATATATTGTAATATAACTCATATTTTAGAAGTTATAATCTTTTAATATTTGAAAGTTATCAGTTTGGTTTGATCAGACTTTAGCATCTTTTGATGATACTGCATATCGTTGAAGTCATCCTTTCTCTTCCCACATTTCAGTGCTTTGTTCCATCATTATTTAATAATATCCATATTTTAAAAGTTATGTGTTTAGTATTTAGAATGCACTCACTGCCATTTTGAATTCTAAGGACTGCCCAATATGTTGACACATCCAAATGATCCCATGTTTATCCGATGTCATTTATTGCTTGGATATGTTTAGTAGTGGTTTTGCATGGTCCTTAGAATTCACAATGATGGTAAGAACACTCTAAATCAGTACTGATACTTTTTATGGTACATTGGGATAATCCTAGACACCATTGTTGGCAGCTATGTTTTTTTATACATTTCCAACTATAATAAATATGTATTACTTGTTAATATTAAAAAATATCAATAAATCACTTATAAATTTCTGTTAACTTTAAAAAATAACAACAAATGTATTATAAATTTTATTCACAGCCTGTAATTAATTATATATTTTTTTTATATATTGTATGATGTATAAATGTGAAAGTTTTTTAAGCAAGCAAAAAAAAAAAAAACACACACAACAGAGAGAATATTTTCACAGCGGTGGTTATTGGATGGCTTATGCAAAAAGACTGGTGAGTGCTTTATAATAACTGTTCCAGGGAGAACTGCTGCTATTCTTATGGATGCTACTAAAGAAAATGTGACCGATATATCTATGATTTATTCTGATAAGTGGAAGGCATTGAATATTATAAGTTAAATCGCAGATATAACTTCATGAAAATACTCATACAGGTGTTTTTTAAAAAAAAATCTCAATAAATCCCCATAGCTTGAATTATTAAATTTATTTTATTTAAAATTTATTTTCATATTTTTTTGTTGTTTATGTGAATGAAATTTTTAATACATTTATTGTTATTTATAAAGTTAACAGGAATTTAAAATCAATTCATTGCATTTTTTTTTAATATTAACAAGCAAAACATATTCATTAGGGTTACAGGATGCATAAAAAAAAAAACCCCAAGGCTGCCAACCTTAGTATCCGGGATTATTCAACAGTACCATTTTTATTATATATATGTATGTGTAAAATAAAATAATTATGGAAAAGGTCATGAGTCCTTTAAATAAAGATAACTACTTTTTGATTGCAGTAGCAATCACATAACTAATATATATATATATATATTTTATAAAGATTAAACTATGTAACAGATCTATAAAGAAAAGAGTAAAAAATTTTGCCTGTATTATTTGTGTGTGTGTGTGTGCATTTCATACATATGTTAATTTGATAATAGAGTACGTATTATCAGCAAATAATAATATTTTATGCTGTTTTGGAAAAAAAGTATTTATTTTTTCTTACAAACTTACATACTACAAGTACATATAACCTCTTTGATTTAATAATTACTGTTTAAAAAACTCTAATTCCTTATCAGCCAGTGATAGACGAAAAAAATTTAACAACTTTCAGCTTGAATAGTTATCAACTTGAGAATGTGAGTCGATTTAAATATCTTGGTAGCTTTTTAAGAAGAAAGTTAGACTTAAATGTTAAAGTGCAATACGTTTTAATAGGCTGCTGTGGCTTTTAACAAGTTAAAATATTTTATCTCTGTGATATAACTATTATAACTAAATTAGTTTTATGTACAGGGCCAGGAATTACAAAGAGGCTTTATTTATGGGGGTTCCATATTGCAAGGATAATTTATAAAATTTATATATAAATGAAAATGCTTAGATGTATAAATTGCTCCATTGTTAAAAACATGTTTTGCTTGTAAATATTTTTTATTTAAATATAAGAGAATAATTATTTTTTACTTAAATTCTACAACGAACAGAACAACGCCATTTTACTACGATAAGTAATATTCACTGAGGCTATAACCTGGACAATATGCGTACAAAATGCGATAGTAGGGACCTCTACAGGTGTTTTAACCACAAGCTACGCTATAGAAGAAAAGAAGGGAACCCTTCTTTTTACGTAATCAATGTGCGTTTAATAAATTTATAATTATAAGTAATACAATTTATATGTAAATGGGAATGTTTAGATTTCTTAATCACTCCATTGTTAAAAAACAGGTTCTGGTTGCGAATATTTTTTTATAAGAGGGTTACTTTTTTTTTTACTCAAACTTGTGACAATTAATACTAAATATTATGTTGTCTGTATTGCACTATATCAAACTGACGTGTAGCATTTCACTGCAATAATTAACAAAATTTATATGTAAATGAAAAAATTTAAACTTCAAATTATATTTATTTAAACGACGTAATTTATATAAACAATGAAACGGTACATTACTTTTAACATTTATTTAAAAACAAACTTACTTGAACTATTTGAAAAATGATTTAAGATTTAATTTTCACAATAACTTCACTTTTATTAATGTTAGAGCAAAGTGCTATATATTGACCGAAAATAGAAAAACTAAGGAAAAAATTAGGCTAAGAAAAGTATTGATTACCATCAAAAAGGTAAGGGGAAAAAAATTCAATATTTGAAAAATTATTACTTTATTCTTTGTTTAAAACTTATCATTAACTAAGTTTAAAATTACATCTTCATTGATAATTTCTTTGTATTCCTCACAAAATTCTCATTCAAACCATATATAATATTTTTATCTGACATAATCCATAGCTTCAGAACTTACAAAAAAAAAAAAAAAAAACATAAAAATTTGTCATATTTTTTTGGACCCCACAAGTTGAAAAAATCTCAAGGCATCTTATAAGTAAAAAGATTATTCCTAATAAAAGATATGAAATAAATCATTTCCAGAAGGTATATATGCATTTTCAATTTCTTGTCTATCCAAAACTAGAAATTGAAGGCCACTGTCTTTATCAATGATAAAATGAATCTCCTCTCCTCTTTGTATATTTTTGAGCATGTCTGTGATACTATCTTGTTACATTTATTGTCCAATAGATTTAATTTATTTGCATATAGCTCATTTTCTAGCTATAGACTTGAAAATAATGTGATGCAAGATGTGGCAAAACTACTGACTCCACAGCATAAGTACCAATGCACAGGCAACAATCGGGATTTGATTCTTTGTCTATATACATTTCTATATGATAAACATAAACATTGTGGCTATCAGCCCACATCTACCACTTGAAATCTCTCTTTATTGGTTTTGAAGAATCATACTGTTTTATGGTATTATGTATGCCCTGTAAATTTTGTGATTGCCTCATCAACTGCAATCTCCCTGTGCATCTGGTATGCAGTCTTGAAATAACATTGCACTGCTCTATAATTGGTATAATTTTATTGTCACAGTCAAAATTTCCACTTTCCTTATTTAGCTTTGTTTTGTTGTCATTAAGATGTAAACATGTTAGGATATTACTAAATCTTTTGTATGGCATTATATTTTCAAATTAAGGTTGCCTCGAACTTGGATCAGAATTCCAAATATTCTTTAATTAGATATGAGTCTTACATGAAATCCCCAATGCCATCTCCCAAAAGACAGATAATTCTTCATCCATTACATTTTTCCAATTACACATAAGTTTTTCTATAGTTGCATATTTATTTGTTTACTTTTTTTTATAATAATTTTTACACATGTTCTTATCAAATAATAAATGAAATAACTCCAAAGTAGAATATTCACCTGTAATAGAGAACTTTTACCTGGAATTTTAATAAAATTTGCTACATTTATCTGTTGTACCAATACATTCAGTGGCATATTATTGTTACTGAATGAAAGGCCTGACATACTGCTAACTATTTCAAGTACATTTTTGTTTTTTATTTATCTTTTGGTTGGTAACGATGTTTCTTTTTCTGATGCCAAACTAAAAGATTTTTCTAAATTTCTGGATGTAACACTATCTTCAAAATTTAAAAGCCTAGAAATTGTGAACTCATTGGAACTTGTTGAATCCATTTCTGAATACATTTTTGTGGTCCTTTTTTATGCAATATTTTCTCTGTATAATCTTGTAAATTGAGCAAAAAAAGATAATTGATATTACTTATAAAAAAATTAATAAAAATATTTTTATCAGAGAAAAATATTGTGCATACATATCAAAAGAGAGAAAAAACACAGAGAATGATGGTATAGTCACATGCATAGTCCACTTAGTTTTCCTGCAATTTTAAAATGAAGGCAAAAAATATATAATTTTAAAAGCTAGCAGCAGCCATGCTAACTTTTATGAAATAGTTAAAACATTATTTCATAATTATATATAGTAGATAATTTGATTTATTCAATTATATTTTCTAAACTTTTCTCTTGTATGTTCAGTGTGGACATAGGATTTGAGTGGCAGAACCTGACACATGGGGTTAGGAGATCAATTCTGATGCTGTCTTATTTTTTATATTTTATCACAGATTTTATTTTATTTTTAATACTACTATTAGTTCTTTTTTAATACTTTTTACTCATCTGCTTTTCATTAATTTTGAACTGTCATGAAATTTATTTGGCTAAAATTCACAATTGATTCATAAAATTAACCAAACACATAACATTCCAAATCCAAGGAAAAAGATATTTAATGGCTCTCTATTGATTTTATCAACTATACATCACTTGTAACCCATTCTATTGGGAAAGTATTACAAAATTCTTTATCTATTGTAGTGGAAGAAATCAACTGTTTTCTTTTGTTATTATAATCTATCATTAAACAAAAGATGGTGCAATGCTTGGTATATTAACTTCTAAAAATGTATTGAATTAATAATATGTGAAAATTTTCTGATTTAAGTAAATATAATAGAAATCCTAAAATCTCTAGATACCTGACTATATAGTTGGTTTTTATATTAAAATAACAAGCATATAAAAAAATTAAATTATGAGGTAAGTAAGTATTCTATTATTGAATGAATATTTGAAAAGCTAACTTTATTAATAGAAACAAATTATGCATGAAAGATTCAGAATGGAACAAAGTAAAAACAAGTTATTTTAATGAATTAATATATAGGTCAGAGTTGACCTAGTTAAAACTCATCTTTATTCATCACATTGCAGCCATCAAAGTCAGAAGAGTTAATATGTAAATAAAAAAGTAAACGTGTAAATAAGTATAATTTTTAAATATTCTACTGCATTTTTTTGTGAAATAAAATTATATAGTATTTATTTTGTTTTAATTAACTAATTTTATTTCATGGGTGAGTGGAGAAATCTTTTTCACATGATTAAAAAATATTTAGATACTTAAAAATAAATTATCTTGAAAATATAAATATATTAAATTTGCATAAATCAGTACTTATAAGATATAAATAATTACTTATAATTAAAAATATGCTTTTGAATAAATATTTGAGAAAATAAAATACATATAATGCTAAAATATGTATTTTATTTGCTTCAATGTTTTATCATGAATCCATTAACACTTAAATAGAACACTTTTGTTATTGGTCCAGCGAAGTAAAACTCTGAAACTTTTAATTGGTCAAGTGACAAACTTTTTGATACAAATATTTTCATCTTTTAATGTATTTTAGTTTCGTTTTCAAAAAATATATTAATTATTTGTAATGTTAAGAAAGTAAACGAAAGTTATTTCAAAAATATATTTTTATTTATATTTTATAGAAATATTCAAAAGCAGAAAAATCAAAGAAAACATTATGAGCGAATTAGAAGCATTATAAATGTCATTTAGATCCCTCCCAGATTTCACGTTACGAATTTTTTAAGAATTTTTTAGGAAAAATCTTAACATCTTTCTCAAAATAATTATACTTTCAGCATATTATTAAACAAATACACCATAAATACATTATAATGCCAGAAAAATATTCTAAATCATTAATCTTTGTTTGAAAATCAAATAAACAGCTTGGAGCAATCTAACCTCTTGACAAGATGTCAAAAATTGCTGCTACGGCTAGTTTCTTTTTCAATTTATAATCGTGTAAAGTATACAATTTTTTAATAAAACCTTACTACTTTTGTAATATTACTATATTTTTATTAGAAATATTAGATTTTATGAAAATTATTTATAATATGTACGAAACATAATAAAAAAAACACTCCAAAACATATATTTTCATTTTAGCAGTGAAAAAATATTTAACGGAATCATCAGCCAATAAGAATTAGGAATAGATTGGGAATAGATTATCCAACCAATCAAAACTGGCCTTCTTCTTTTGTTCAACTTAAAATCCTCCTAGTATTGATTTCTTACTTGTAAAATGATTCAAAAGAGGGCAGCATCTTATAGGCCTTGCTCTAAGCTTTAATACGGGTATTTTTTCTTCAATGTAACTAAAAAATTGGCTGAGTTAGAGCAATCTAAAGGTGACAACCGCGATATCGCGTTTCAGGCTATTAAAAAGTTAATAATATTTTTCTAATTAATTTTTTTTAATATGAATTCTGATTTAATGCATAAAAATGGTAATGAAGAGAATCGTTTTTGATTTATGCTGATTTCACATTAGCATGACCAGAAAACATTATGAAGTATTTGGATAAACAACATTACTGAAAAACCTGAGTCGCCACATAATCAGTTCTTCTGCAATTGTATTTCTTTGCATATGCTTATTTATTGGGGAGTCTACAAATTACAGAGTTTTGGCAAAAAAAAAAGTAGAAGTTTTTCATTTAGTATATGTAAATAATATTTATTTTCAAAGCGCAGATGATTTGAAATTAACTTACGAGAGAGTGCAAGTCTCTCAGCACTTGTGATTATTAATAGCCAATCAGATCGTAAATACTGGGACAACGATTTAACAAGAAAAGAGTGGTAACCACTCTTAACTTTACTTGTCTGTCTATATATCCAAGCCAGTCCAAAGTACTTATATCTGAAAGTGTGAATATTAAATACCTTCACACACTACTCACTGACTTCAAATTACAAACATACAGCATGAAATCTTTAGATTCACTATGCAGTAGATTATCGATGTTATAAATTGCAGAAATATATGTAAATAATATTTATTTTCAAAGCGCAGATGATTTGAAATTAACTTACGAGAGAGTGCAAGTCTCTCAGCGCTTGTGATTATTAATAGCCAATCAGATCGTAAATACTGGGACAACGATTTAACAACAAAAGAGTGGTAACCACTCTTAACTTTACTTGTCTGTCTATATATCTAAGCCAGTCCAAAGTACTTATATCTGAAAGTGTGAATATTAAATACCTTCACACACTACTTACTGACTTCAAATTACAAACATACAGCATGAAATCTTTAGATTCACTATGCAGTAGATTATCGATGTTATAAATTGCAGAAATATATGTAAATAATATTTATTTTCAAAGCGCAGATGATTTGAAATTAACTTACGAGAGAGTGCAAGTCTCTCAGCGCTTGTGATTATTAATAGCCAATCAGATCGTAAATACTGGGACAACGATTTAACAAGAAAAGAGTGGTAACCACTCTTAACTTTACTTGTCTGTCTATATATCCAAGCCAGTCCAAAGTACTTATATCTGAAAGTGTGAATATTAAATACCTTCACACACTACTCACTGACTTCAAATTACAAACATACAGCATGAAATCTTTAGATTCACTATGCAGTAGATTATCGATGTTATAAATTGCAGAAATATATGTAAATAATATTTATTTTCAAAGCGCAGATGATTTGAAATTAACTTACGAGAAAGTGCAAGTCTCTCAGCGCTTGTGATTATTAATAGCCAATCAGATCGTAAATACTGGGACAACGATTTAACAAGAAAAGAGTGGTAACCACTCTTAACTTTACTTGTCTGTCTATATATCCAAGCCAGTCCAAAGTACTTATATCTGAAAGTGTGAAATGTTTTATTTTTGATTTTCATAATGATGTAAATCATGCAGACCCAGGGCCTTGATATATAAGAGATCTTGGGTCATTACACCATGCTCAGGCTGTCCTTGTTCATGGATCTTGGGGTGTTGAAATGTAATTTGCACAAAGATGCATTTTACCCATGTGATGGCCCTATCTATGTGAACTGTGACTTTATTGATTTTATTGTACAGAAGAGATTTATGGATTCTTTACACAATATAAAGACATTTAAAAAAGCTTATTCAAGAATCCTCCATAATTTTTTTAAAGCATGCTGGCAAAGTCACATGTTCACTCAGTATATTCTTCACTTTCTAGATGTGATAATATAGTCTAATATTACATCCCTACATTTTCATTGGATTGGTTGCATGAAATGAGTGAACAATAATAGATTCCTTCTAAAGTATTTTATATAGAATATTATCATGTTTTTTCATAAAGGAACAAACCTCATTTATGTTATTAAGATTATCTCAAAGACACTTTAAAGAAATATAATTTTGATTATTTTCATTGCAAAGATCTGGTTTAAGATTAAAAGATTATAATTAAACAGTGTATAATTTTGTGATGTTTGCTACTGAACTTAAAAGAGGACATCACAAAATATAGATTAATAATAATAATGGATTAGCATGTTTTATATGTGTACATATTTGTATACCTATTCTTTTTCTTAGAATGACAATCTTTTTCAAATTGCTGTAATGTTGATGATATGATAAATGTAGAGGTAATTATAAGTTTCATTTGAATATTCAACAACTGCTTTTTAATTAATACTAAAATCTTTTGTTTCTGTTTTTATGTCAATTTTAAAACTTAGCAATCTAGATTTGGTCTTTCTTTTCTTCTTTAATTACTACCTTCCATTTTTTCAAAATTTCTTTTAAGCATACAATAGAATTTGAATTTTGTTTTTATTTTGCTTGAATGAAGCCAAAAAGTTATTGAATAGGCATTTTTTAAGCTTCATTTTTCTCTATCATTTATTATTAATGATCATGCTGATTTTAAATAACCTAATAAAGATTATAATAAAGTGCAGACATGCATGGGTACTTTGATTAATCACATAATTGCTTTCATTTGGTAATCTACCTTTTACTTAAACTATAATACAATTGTTAATAGCATTTAGTTTTAAGTTTTATTACAAATATGTCATGTCACATCGGTGTTTTTTTTTCAAAAACAACATATTCTAGTCTCTGAATGTGTGTGTCATATATACAATCACCTTTTTAATGTAATATTTTGTGGAATTTTTCATACTTTGACTAATCTTACCTGACAAACACGTTTTTTGAAATATCATCACAATAATAGGCTGAATCTATTGTAATTGAGTATTGTGATTCAGTTAGTGTTTTACTCAACCATTTTTTAGTACTGTTGTTTTGATTATACCCTGCATATTATATGAAAATCAATAATATATGTACATGTAATGAATTACTCTTTGTATTAGGTAAGCTACATCATAATTGCTTAACATGAGTGTTTTACAAAGGGAAAAGAAGTTATTAATTATTTAAATAAGCTAGTCAAGCATTAACTGAAATAATATTACTAAAATGATTTATTACATTCAAATATCAGACTTTCAAGCTAATTGAGCACGCGCCTTTTGAGAGTGTTAAATAAATGAATACTTTCCTCTTCAATCCAAGATATATTATTTATGCAGGAATAAAAAGGATCCTCTTATTCCTACAACTCAAATTCTTTTATATGAGCAAGATTGTTTTATTATGATTATTTTTTATTATTTTGGACTTTTCCCTCGAGAGGTCAGCGACGGCTGTTTTACAAGCAGTTGTCCCAGGTTTAGTGGGTTCGCTTCCCACTGATGCAATGACACATGAAAAAAAAAAATTATAAAAAATAAATGCAAAGCAGTTATAATTAATTATTTTTATTATTTTGTGTTTGAAACTGTTTAATATATATATTAATGAAATAGTTAATTACTAATTTATGATTTCATTTGATAATTCATCAGATGCCATTCCCAAATGAGTATGGCCATTCAAACCCCAATACAAAAAATATATATAGAAAGATAACAAATATACATACGAGTTGAGTTTATAATGACTACAGAAACCTATCCATTTTGTATGTATTTGTATTGTTTTGTGATGCTATCTTTTAACTTTTCCTGGAGCTAACTTTTCATTTTTATAGGCTTTATAATCATACATAATTGTAGATCTCTGCTGTATTCTATCCTCAATCATATCTTCCCAATGAATACAATCAATATTGTACTGTTTTATAATGTTCTTTATATAATTTTTATAATATAAATAAGATGTGTCACTCACAAAATCTATGCTCAAGTTCACTATGAAATGTTTTTAGGAGGTATTATATTGCCCAATAGTGGATTCTTATATTATCACATCTAGCAAGTTCATGATTATATTGCTTGATCATATAATCTTAGCATTGTATTTTTAGAATTTTAGAAGTATCCTTATTTTTTTTCTAATGCGTCTAGTCAATAAAAAGTACAAGTTTCATTTTCTTCAATAAATTAGATAAAAAAAGAACTATTCTGTAAATACCTAATGTGGTCACAATATTTGTTTTGTTGTAATATACTGACTTATTGTTAAACTTGCAAAAATTTTCACATTGAAATTTATAATGTAGTTTAACATCTAAGTTCATTTATGGACTTAAAAGTTACCAAAATATTTTTTTCATCTCTGGTTGATTAACAACGACTTTATATTTACATTACATATCTGTAGATGGTTTTTAAATTGACAAGATTGCACAATTGTCAGCATAGTATAAATCCAGAATTCAAAGAGATAAAATTATTGTTTTCATTGTTAACCGATTAAGCCATCTGTAGCTGTAAAACCACTTTCATAAAAATTGAAAATATGACTGGAAATAATGCATGTATATCTCTGTTTAACACTAATTTTTATTTTAAATCTTTTTGAAATATATCCCACCTTTTGTTTTTCTAACATTTATGCAATATGTTTTTCATGTAACTTCATAATTGGATTTTGATTATATATATTTTTAAATGTTTGGACTTGTGGGACAGTTTCTCCCCCCCCCCGCTCTATGTGTGTGTGTGTGTGTGTAAAAGTTATGTGCCTATTGTCAAGAACTATTAATAAATAATTGAATTGTTCTTCAGCTGCCATGTTCCACAGCTAATGAAGTTGGAACATAGCTTTATGTATAAAATCTTCAAGTACAAAGAAAGAAATGGTTGTTTTCTTTTATTGTACATTACAGCTAAACTTTTTACTTATATTTAATAATGTAATTATTTATTATATACATATTCACCCGATGTCTATTTATTTATGGTGTTTTAAATATTAACAATTGCTTTGTTCTATAAATTAAAATGTAAGTTATTTTAAATCAATTTACATTAAATATATTGGTCTGTGAATAGGTTTATCATATATTTAAAAATATTTTCAATTAACTCATTTAGAATTTAAAGAAAATTATATAAAATAGATTGCCTTTAAGATGTGAATATGCAGAAATAACCTTTTTTAAAAAAAAATCAATGTCTAAACAATTGCATTACATTTTAATTGATTGACTTTTTATTACATTTTAATCATTTTGCAAAGTATAAATTTGTGTATGTATGCATGCGTTACTTTTAAAATAGAAATAAATCTATATGGGTATTGTATATAAATCATATCAGATTAAAATTATTTTACAAATACTATTTCAAATTTTATTATTTTTGCACTTTTTTTTTATATTATTATTAAAAATTATTGGGTTAAATTTTGTATAAATAACTATTGGCTTTTTTCTAGAAATAATGCATTGACAGAAATGTAATTATTAAAAAAAACTAATTTACACAACAATTACATTTATGGTTTGAAAATCTTCAACTAAGAATTTATGCAATTTGATTAAATGTCAAATTAATGTTGTAATTCTAATTTAAATTTTAATCCAAGATTTAAATTAGGTGTTAGAGTGATGCTATGTTTTTTATTAGTTTACCTAATTACAAAAAAAAAAAAATGTCTTTTTTTTTTTTAAAAAAAAAAAGCAATAACCCTTCTTAAAAACCTTTAAAACAGAAAGTCAAGAAAATGATTAAGCTTTTTTTTTTTTCCTATGTCATAGCATCTGCCGGGACGCGAACCCACACCCGTCTGCAACCAACTACTTGCTTGCATGGCGGTTGCGATACCTCTCGGCTAACAACGCATTTCAATGTTTAGTTTTTCTTTATATTTTTTTGTTCAAGGAATAAATAATAAATAATTGAACCATCAAACATCTCATGATCACCATTTTTTATGCTTATAGAAGCTGTTTTTCACAGAGGCAAAACTCTCTATACAGTAGCATCCCTCAGGGCAAGCCATAGTAGCTTGTGGCTTTTATCAGTGAGGAGTCCTGGATCTGAGAGCACTGCACCTAGATCTTAGGATCTGTTGCAACCCTCCAGCAGCGACCTTTTACTTTTTTACCTAACTGTAAAACTTTGAATCCAAAATGAAAATACAATAATGTTTTTAAGCTAAGTTTATTAGTTTGTATAGTTGTATAGATTTGAGCTCAGTTTAGCATCAATACTTTTTGGTCTCTTTGTTCTTTAATAACCACTGTCACTATAATTCTATTGGACAGGAATTCGGTCTAGGGATATTGGGCACTAGATAGGGATTTTGTACACAAACCATCCTGCATCCATTGATTACTCTGACTTGCACTGAGTGGCACCATTGTCTGTGAAAAATAAATAATTGAATGTGTTCTGTTGCATGGAAATTCATAAGAAATTCAGGTATCAGATGTGATAAATTTGATCATAATTTACAAAGTCTTTATTCATTTCTTGCATCAGTAATGCAGGAGGATGGACAAATCTGTATATTTTAGTGTTTATTTTTTGTTTTCTATTATATTTTTTCTCCAATTCTTAAATATTGGCATTGATTAGAAATGATGTTTAACACACTTTTCAACCAACTTAATTTCTTAATGCTAATTATATTTGTTATATATAGATTTGTGTATTGGAAGTATGGAAATTTATTTCAGTGAAGGGATTTATTATTAAAATTATTCTGAGAAATGAAATCTTTTATAAATGAGAATGAAGTCTATGGGTATATGTACATTTGAGTGGTTGTAGTGGATATATATATATGTGTGTGTGTGTGTGTGTGTGTGTGAACATGCTTTTTTCTAAATTTAATATCATTCACTAGCAGTAGCCAGCTTGAGATTACTTTATTTTTCTATTGAAATTTGTTTGTTTGAATAGAAAGTTAATCATATAGTATATTATCATTTTTTTCCATTGGTACACTGAATAATTATCATTTATATGCCCAAACTATGTTTTAGCTAATGGTTTTTGTATACATTGGGAAGTTAGCATTTACACATTTGAAAGTCATATTTAACATTTCTATTGTCAAGATATTAATCTGAAATTTAGTTTTGCACAAAGCAATTTGCTTATATAGTTATATAGATCTTATATTAGGTCAGTTACTACATATTTTAATGATCTTATTTTTATGCTAACTTTAGGCACATTTTATTTTTTCACATAGGATGTGTATAGTAACAAAATATCACACATTTTTGCTGCTTTCATTCAACACATACTTTTAGGAACAGTATTTTATATGTTTGCTGTATTGTAAAAATTCTTGTATGTTTGAATAATAAATGGATATTCAGTAGGTCTGCTATAATCCATATCTCTAAAGTTTTTGGTCAATGTTTTTTTATCAGTGAAGATAACAAGTATTATAGCCCATGGTAAATGTAATTGTGAAGGTCTAAAGCTGGCACAGATAGAGCAATGGGGAAAAATAGATGAAACATATATTAGGATAGGATATACTATTTCAATATATACTCTCACTTCTATAAGTAGAGTCTCATTGTTTTATGACAAAATTACAAAATTGTTAACAAGGTATAAAATGCTCCCAATGTTACAAGAAATGAAGTGGAAGACAGGTGTTTATTATTTGGAACTCATGCTATTTTATATTCTTATATAAGCATTGCACATGTGAAAAAAATAGTATCATGTTAATATGCCATTATTATATAAAGATAACCAATATTTTATATAATATTGTTTTGCAAAAATATCAAGAATAAAAAAAAATATTTGTAGGATTCCTTTCTTGAGATATCATATAACATTCTAACACCAGATATATCAAATGGGTCAAACTTTTGCATAGTAGAATGTTTCAAAAACTATTATTAGTATTTAAATAAAAGTTAAAATGATAAAATAGCCTTTAAATAATCAAATGTCTAAGAGTCTTTTAACAACCTTTTTTATGACAATAGGAAAAAGAAAGCATTGATTGGCAAACTTGCTAACTGATAAGTAATCAGAGATTAAGAAATTATATCTTTATTTACACTGTAATTAAGAATAGCTACACCTCTATTGGCCTGTATAGTTGGTAATTGTGTTGACTATCGGGTTAACTATCTAGAAAAAAAAAAAACCTCTAAAACCAATGGTTTATTCACTTAAGATGTGAACTCAGGTTGACAACACAGCAGGATGTTTATATATAATATGTATTTTTTGTTTTAATATTGAGTAAAATTGCTTTTTGTTGTTTATATAGCATTTTAAATAAATATTTTTTTCATTTTTATTAACTTTATATTATTGAGAAAATTGTATCATTAAAAGAAACTTCATTTAAGAAATATAATCATCATTAGAAAATCATTATTTACAGCTGTTGTATTTTTTAATTTCTGTGAATAAATATTACATATTATTTTTTTTGATTGTATAAGTGATTATTTTACTTTTACTGTATTTGTTTAGTTTAAATTATTTCTTTTCTTTAGAAATAAAGTGAAATATAAAATATACTCATTATACAATGTTCTGAAAGAAATTGGTAATGAGTATGGCAACTTGTCCCTAATTAAATTCTCTGATTAATATACTTTTAAATGGTCAGATTATGTTGAATTAATTGGTTTCTGCTTGAGCATTAATATTAAGAAATGTTTGTTTCCATAATTGGTTAAGTGCTCACATTGAGACCCTGACTGCTGCAAGTCAGTGATTTGTCATATTCAGTTAAATCAAATACTAAAGTCTTATTCTCAAGATCTAAATGTTTTTGTATTCTACATTAAAAAATCACCTGACCTGCTGAGTAACTTATCATTAGATTATTTTATTAAATATCTTTTTCTTATAGAAATTGAACATAATATAAAACTAATCTAAAATTAAACATTTTCATGGGTAATTATTTTTTTCCAAAGTGAATTACAAAAACATCCTTTTGAAATAATTTTTTGAACTCCACAGGACACATTATAGAATAAATATTTTTATTATACTAAGCTTTTAATTGGTGTTAATTTTTTATTGTTTGTTATTTATTTTTCTACAATGATTTCTTTTTAAAAAAATAACAGTAATAAAAAATAAAATGTAATTATTAAATACATTTCCTAGTAGGCATTTTTTTTTTGTAAACATTTTTTTAGGAGGGGGGGGAGGGCTGAAACTGTAGATTTATCAAAAATAGGAGTTGCCATCTTAAGTACCATATATACAAAAGATTGAAATCACATAGCAATAAATTTGTTCATTCTCATTGTTTTGCTATAGGTGTTTTGTTTTTGTAATTAAATAATAAATTATATTTCATCTTTTTTTTTTACAAAACATTAATATATATATATATTTCTATGAATCAGAGTATAGTAAATGCCCTTTATTAGCTCATTGTGGAAATAAGATATTAGATGTGGCATATAATACTCAACTATTTTTTTTCAATAAGTTATTAGTAACATATTTATCCACAATGCTAATTGACTAAAAAGAGTACTTTGATATTATTCCTGCTATGACATATTACTCTAAGTTTGCAATATGTTTAAAATAATGCCTTCAAGGAATGTGCAACAAATTTAATCAATAAAATTTGTCTACAAATCCCATGGAGGCATTATTTTAAACCTATAGCAAACTTAGCATAATATGTCAGCAGAAACAATACATCATAGTCCTCCCTTCTCTCAGAAGTGGACTATTCTGGATTCCTTCTTATCTGATCGTATTAAGCATTGTTTGCCTCAGGCCAATAGGCTGATGCATATCTAAAACATAGCCAATGATTACTACAGGCTAATAAGCAGTGATGCCTGCTGAATCCGAGTGTTTTCAATAGGGTAGAGATCTGGATAAAATAGTCAGCCTTTTGTGAGGATCAGGGAAGAACATTTGTCTAACCTGAAAAGACTATGCATTCTCCCAGGGAAGCCCTGCTAACCTGAACAGCAGTCAGCACTCCCATTAATAGCAATCCACTATTTGTCTAAGCAGCTAGGCAAGTCCACAGAGGGACCAGATGCTGCTAAGACTACTGTTGACTTGAGGCACCTGTGAGGCAAGGTATCAAGTGTAGCTGGAAGTGGTAGAACCACAAGATTCTGATTCAAGAGTTCCAGTATAACTATTGTTTATTGTATATATACTGTATAATATACTGTATATAGTTGTGAATACTAAATATTATATTAATTGTAATACTGGTATTAGTATTAATTTCTGTAGGTTGGGTCTGTAATCCAGACCAAACACAACACACATGTAATATGAAAGTTCAAATTAAAAAGAAATAATGGGGACATTATTCATAATGAAAAAAAGCTATTATGATACTAAATAAAATAGGCACTACTTGATGTCCAAACTATTCTCCCCCCTTCCATCATACTAAGACCTTTTGCACTGTCATATTCCATATGTAATAAACTTCAAGTCTAAAAAAAAATCATGTATTTGCTGATGATGGAGAGATACATTCACTGTGGAAAAAGGGAGAAATATGAAAAAGAGCCCTGAAACATTTTTTAAATGGCTAGTTATATGTAACAAAGTTTTAGATTTCAGTTATTTTTTAACCTAAAAATAAAAAAAATGACAAACTGCAAGATAAAGTTGTACCTTTATCTAAAAATGACAAGCTATGTTTAATCTTATATTTTATATATCTTTAAAAAAAACCTTACAAATATAACAACTTTAATTTTATCGTAGAAAAAAAAAATATATATAACAACTTTTAATTGTAAATGTATATAAAGTTTAGCAAACAGACACACTTATAAATGTAAAAATTTTTACCGCTGTATTTTCAATTTTAGACTTTTTTCATAAATAAATAAAATTATTTAAATAAATAAAAAAATTATTTACAAATAATGTGATACATTTGCTGCAAGTTTAACGTTCTATTTAAAAAAAACACACACACACGAAGTTTTAGCCAAAAACAAAAACAAAATACAAATATATAAAATAAATATATTTTTAAATATAAAACACGATTTATTTACAAATGATGCAAGAGATGTATTATATTGTGGAGGGGGAGGGGACTACGACAGAGTGAATGGTTTAATATTTCCTAAAATGGAAAAGGTCAGTTTATTTGACATGGATTAGTCATGTCAAGATTTTTGGTTGCCATTCCATCATAAACTGAAACTTTGAATAAATGTTACAATGAAAATGTCACCAGAGTAATAGTCGTAGCACGAATAATACCAAAGCATCCTAAAAAGTGTTATTAATCCATAAGTGAATAATGTAATAATCATATGTTTGATAATAATTAACAGTTGAGTTTCGATCCTATTCCTTCTTAGCTCTCGACCTGTTCTTTTTTTACTGGTCCAAATTGTATATAGACCATGAACTAATCATCACCAATCTTAGGATCCTTCTAATATATATATATATATATATGCATTTATAAATATTCATATTAGAGTTATTCCTTATGCAAATATTTGAAAACCAGGCACTCTTCACAAACCTGGGAGCTTAATTCTATATATAGGGGATTTGAACTCAGATTTTCAAGCATCTTTCAACTATCCACACTATCTCATACAACTGATACACATGACCACACACATGTAGAAAAGGTAAATAATCACCAATATACGTATTTTATGCTAAACCAGTACTCATCAGTTGGTCCAGATTATCATCTCCCATATATATATAGAATCAGTGCTCAGTTTATATTAAGATAGCAAATCTTCATACTTTAATGGACAGGCTTCAATTCATTCCAACCTCCAACTTTTCAACATATCATTGAAAATTCAATGATGAAAACTCAAATCTCATACTGACGCCAATATTATTATTGCCATGCCTTTTATATGTATTTAAATGGATAAGGTCCTATACATGAGGGGTCAGAGTACTTGAGGTCAACATGGGCATGGTAATAATACTGGCATCAGCATGGGATTTGAGTTTTTATCATCAGATTTTCAATTATATGAATGGCTGTAAAGTGGAGTGGATTGAAGACTGTCCATTAAAGTATGAAGATTTGCTATCTTAATATAAATTGAGCACTGATTATATTTATGTGTGGGAGATGATAATCTGGACCAACTGATGAGTGCTTGTTTAGCACGAAATACCTATATTTGTGATTATTTATCATTTCTACATGTGTGTGATCATGTGTATCAGTTGTATGAGATAGTGTGGATAGTTGAAGGGTGCTTGAAAATATGAGTTCAAATCCCCTATACTTATTTCTTATGCCTATAAACTTATAGTCTTGATGTCAAATTTACTTGTTTTATTGACCATTTTTAGTTTATTGTAGATTTAATAAAGAAAAATAGTTACCACAAACCACTTACATTGAATGTGTCTGGTAGGGTACTTCTGGGATATAGATTATCTTCAACTACATTCTTAAGCTTCTATGATGAAATGTTCCTTATCAAGTTATATTTTACTTCCCCCCCCCCATCTCCTTCCCTAATTCTTTTTTGTTTCTGTTTGCTAATTCAAATTCAGTTCGAGAGTATATAAAATTTTATTAAACAATAATTGAATACTTTGAAGATTTTTTATTTTTGTTAAAATAAATTAATTGTTATTATCAATTAATGACAATTTAATTAGATTTACATAATAAATTCAGAGTGCTGGTTTAGCACGAAATACCTATATTTGTGATTATTTATCATTTCTACATGTGTGTAATCATGTGTATCAGTTGTATGAGATAGTGTGGATAGTTGAAGGGTGCTTGAAAATATGAGTTCAAATCCCCTATACTTATTTCTTATGCCGATAAACTTATAGTCTTGATGTCAAATTTACTTGTTTTATTGACCATTTTTAGTTTATTGTAGATTTAATAAAGAAAAATAGTTACCACAAACCACTTACATTGAATGTGTCTGCTAAGGTACTTCTGGGATATAGATTATCTTCAACTACATTCTTAAGCTTCTCTGACGAAATGTTCCTTATCAAGTTATATTTTACTTTGCCCCCCCCCCCCCATCTCCTTCCCTAATTCTTTTTTGTTTCTGTTTGCTAATTCAAATTTAGTTCGAGAGTATATAAAATTTTATTAAACAATAATTGAATACTTTGAAGATTTTTTATTTTTGTTAAAATAGATTAACTGTTATTATCAATTAATGACAATTTAATTAGATTTACATAATAAATTCTGAAATGATCAATCTGCTTTTATAACAAAAACAACATAAGATATTTGTAATACATTATGGCAAAATTATTTATGAAAAAAAAAAATCTAATAAATCGTTTAATACTAGAAAGAATGTGGTTCACAAAGATCACTATCAGAGCAAAATG
>JAQFVV010014799.1:0-26730 GCA_028023455.1 Epiperipatus broadwayi | reverse complement strand
GCTTTTCTTTTCTATTACGCATTGCTCAAGCTCTTCTCCATTGGTTAGTATTGTGTCTTTTGCCAGAATAATGTGCCTGAAGACACTTACATCGCAATCCTGGAGTGGGACCCTTATTCGCCCATGCTGGGAGTTTGAGCTATTATGGGCGGGGATTAGACTTCAAAATCGCTTTGAGGCATGACGTAAGGTGATGCGAGAAATTAAATTGTAAATTAAATCATCGTATCTGGCGCCCCCTTGTGTTGATAATGAACAACTATTGATATAGGAAAATAAATAAAGCTTTACGCTATATCATGTTTGTTTCGGAGCTCTCGATCCCTTTAGAAATGGTTGAATAAGGCGACCGGTAACAAATGGCGCTTCCAAACGTGAGGCTAATACAAATAATGTTTTGGAGAGAAGCAAATCAAGACATTAGCCAAAAGCGGCCGAACCTCGTAAAAGACGCAAAACTTTTTCACGTAAACGAAAGTTTGGACGAATAAAAAAAAAGAGAAAAAAAAAAGGGAAAAAGAAAAATTATGGATGGACAACGAATAAAGCAAAGGAGAACATAGCGGGAGATGGAGGCGCGGACGTCGATTAATCACTTCTTATCATAAATAAAAAAATAAAATAATCACGTTCCTTTAGGCATCAACAAAAAGTTGTAACATTTTAAATATAAATAGAGAAAGGGAAGAAAAAAAAAAATTTTTTTTGTTTCCTCTTTATCAAATCATAAATGGACAGCAATAACGATACTGCGTGGGAGGAGACAGGGGAGAGCCCTATAACGTTCAAAAAGATAGATGTTAAAGAAGAGGCTGAATCAGAAATAAAAATGCTTCTTAGAATGATGAGCCAAATGATGATAGAGATGAGGGAAGATAGGGAAGAAAGAAGGAAGAGAGAAGAGGACAGAGAAGAAGAAAGAAGGAGAGAGAGAAAGGAGGAGAGAGGGGAATTCATTAGGGAGATACGAAAATTATTGAAGGGAAACACAGGAGAGTCAGAGGAGGACCAGAGCAAAGAGGAAGAAATAAAGATTGACAAAGTAAAGACTGAAATTACCTCAATAAAAATAGAGATTGCTGCGTGCAGCAAAAGCCGAGATAGAAGAAGCGAAGACTGAAGTGATAACAGCAAAGGCAGAGTTGGAAGACGTAAGACAAAAGGTGGACGCGATAAATAGAAAGGTAGAAGGAATCGAGCCACAACAGAACATACCGAGAGAAATTATGGCCAAACGTCTGGAGGAGTTGGAAAAGAAATTTGAACTGAGAGTAAATTTGCGGGAACCGAGCCAGTCGTGGGCCGAAAGGCAAATAAAAATTGAGATCTTCAGGGCAGGTGAAAACGAGAGTCCGATGGACCACGTGGAGAGCGCCCGGAACCTGTTTTCTGAGCCCTCAAAGCCGGAGCCAGACAAAATCAATATTGCCAGCACATACCTGCAAGGGCCAGCTAGAGATTGGTGGCGAACGATCGAGTTTAAACCCAGATCATTCGTAGAATATCGAGAAGAGATCCTATGAAGCTTTTGGAACGCTACCAGACAAGAGGGGATCTACTTTCACATCACCAATGAAAAATACGGGCTCAAACCTAACGAGACGATAACGCAGTTCTATTACAGGCAGGTGGCCGGCCTCCAGCAGCTACCGGCGTATCACATGACGGAGGAGCAAATCATCTCGACCATTAGACACAACATGCCGACAGACATCAGGCGGATGATGCTAAGCCGGGATGATGAGGGCATCCACGAGATGGGGGACGCCATAGCCAAGTTCGAGCGAGCGGAAGGACGGGAAAGGCAGATAGAGAGGCCGAGACAGGAACCATATAGGAGAAAGCTACCACCAGATCGATACTAATGAAAATTTAGTCTAAAAACATGTTGACGAACACGGATTTGACACAGGAATACGAGTACCGGAGCACGCTTTATAAACAACGGTAACTAAAAAAAAATGACCTCGGACCAGAAAGGATTTACACATCGCATCGCATCATACAATAACAAGGGTGGAAGGGGGGTTGATAAAGCATTATTTTAAATCAAAGCAGATCGCAGAGAAGAAGAATAAATGTCATAACTCGTCTAAAGAAAACTGTTCGAGGTAAATAAGTTAATATTTCTGAAAGCCAGTTTAAAAAAAAAAAATATATGTTGCTCGAAAACACGCGGAGAAAGGAAGCGGATGCCGCCTAAAGAAAGAAAGAAAAGCCGGATCGCGAGAGTGCGCTATTATTGTTCCTTCCCTCACTATTTCCCATTGTGCTAGGAGGTACAGAGCTCGGATATTTTGAATGCTTGTTGTTCTATAACTCAGATTATTCGCCACCTCGTAAATGCTTTCGTATTTTTTTGCAGAGGGGACTTCGGAAATGACCATCCTCCTGCCTTCCATTAGCTAGGCCATAAGAGAATGCCTATATGTTCGTAACCTTGCATCGTGGGACTTCGGAAAGGTCCATCCCCATGCCAATCTTCCACCCGGGGTGCCTGTACCAGACTGGGCAAGATATCTCCAATTATGGCACGCCCGCTCTTCGTAAAGAAAAAAAAAAAAGGAAAGAAAAAAAAAAGAGAAGAATTTTTTTTTTGAGTTTAGTTCGCAAATGTCAAGTGTCAATCCGAGCCTGACCACATGACCTGCCAATTCGTTTCTTTATATGAGGGGAAGTTGAACTGTAGGATAGTCGGCTAAAATAAGTGATTAAAAAATCACACGAAGCGGGGTCAAAAATAAAGGATTTTATTGTGAAAATTAAAATGCCAAGCATCGCATTTTAATTTTAGACGGATCGCGGGGATATGTACCGAGACAAAGTCGGTACAGGTATATACCCACACACACAAGCAATGTAAATACTCTATTTTTTTATTTACTCTCAACTTATGATAAAAATAAATATAGTTTTCTTTCAATGCTTTATAAAATACACTATAAAATAAAATGTTAATATTTCTGATTAAATAATTTAAGGCTTTCATATAATCTACTATAATAATATTCTCTAAAAATAAAATATAAAGCATCACTAATATGCCAGATGAAATCTCAATAATTGATTTCTACTCGTATATGCCGCGGGGGTAATTAAAAAGGGGTTTTATTTTAAATTATAACTATAGTGAAAGTTAAAAGCTTATAGAAGTGATTTTGAGATTAAATGCTCGACTTTTAAACTAATGTAAGTTAAATTGTTCTCTTAAAACACGCACACGTGTATGTATAAAAGGTGAATAAGTATGAATTTTTTCTAACCGAGATTGCAATGTGAGATTGCATAAACCTAAGATTGCCTCAAGCATATGGATTGAATGAACATTACGTAGGACACGGACCCCAACGACAACTCAAAGAATATTGAACTCTGGGTGGAGATTCGATCCTCAGATAATAACCAACCCATATAAATAGGAGTCTTAGTCTTTGTCTTTGGTCTTTTTACATTCTTTGTTTTGTTTTGCTTATGCTTATAGTTTTTTTTTTAAATTCCTCCGGAAGCTACAACTAGAACTTTTCTTTTTTTTTTGCTATCCGGTTTATCCAATATGATCACTATGAAATTAACATTTAGAGCATCGATCGTCATGATGGGCTAAGAAACCCTTCAGTGATTGATCGACGCTCCGCCGCCAGAACATCTCCACAGCTATGAATGATCAACAACAGTGCCGTCCGAACATCGTATTCCAATCAGATGCTACATAGTTCCGTTTAATATACAAGAATCGTCCAAACATACTACGCTGAACTTATATGAAATGAATAACCATTTATTATGGAAACATTATCCACCAGGTTCGAACCCTCACCAAATTAGAAGCAGCAGAAGACTAAACAAAATCCTAGGTAAACACTTTATTTTTTTTTATGCTCCCATTCATTCTTTACGTAGACTTTAAAAGGCAATCTCATAAGTAATTAAATTCGACTTTCGTAAATCAAAATATAAAATGATCCGTAATCCCTCATATTTGAATCTTATTATTTTAATCTCAACTTTCGTAAATAAAAAAAATATCAGATGCTACATAGTTCCTCATATTTAAATCTTAGGACTTTTCCTGTTATGAACTTTGATCATAATTATTATTTTCTTTCGCAGATAAACTATAACACACACCTAATTTCAAAATGTAAAAGAAGGAAATATATTTTATCATCCATGTTTATTATGCATAATATGTTCTTTTCTGTGCGAGTGCGCGAATGCGTGTATGTGCGTGCAAATAAAGCTATTAATCAATGTTTCATTTTTTATATTCAATAAATTCTTTTTTTATTTAAACAAGTCGAGCATTCCTCAAATCATTCTCTATAATTAAAAATATATATTTTTTTTAATTATTATAATCAGCATTTATTCATGCAATTAATTATTTTACTTTTAAATTTGTCTTTCTTGTATTTTTTTGTTTTGTTTATTTCTTTAAATTTCATCGTGCCGTAAGTCACGATGTTTATTTATTATGTAGTTAAGATAGGTTTAAGAGTTGGGAGGGCCTATTATTAATAAGTATAAGTAAATGTCAATAAAGCTAGTGTGAATAATTCTATTGGACTGTATGATAAAGGGGGGATGATATTATAAGCTTCTAAGTTTTTTTTTTTATATAATGATGCATAAACCGAACATTCGTATTAGTTGCAAATAACCAATGACCCGGTCCAATATTTGGACCGATCTGTTAATCAACCAAGCTTCTTCTCCATTGGTTAGTATTGTGTCTTTTGCCAGAATAATAGTCTTGAAGACAATTACATCGCGACCCTGAGTGACCCTTATTGGTCCATGCTGGGAGTGTGAGCTTATGGGCGGGGATTAGACTTCGAAATCGTTTTGATATGACGTAAGGTGATGCGAGAAATTAAATTGTAAATTAAATCATCGTATCTGGCGCCCCCTTGTGTTGATAATGAACAACTATTGATATAGGAAAATAAATAAATCTTTACGCTGTATCATGTTTGTTTCGGAGCTCTCTATCCCTATAGGAACGGTTGAATAATGCGACCGGTTACAATACATTCCTCATACTTCATTCTCTGATCTGAAATCTTATGTTAAGTATCCAAGTCTCAGATCCATAAATAAAAACTGATAAAACACATTTACTAAAAAATATTCCTTTTCAAATACAATGATATATTTACTTTTAATTATTTTTATTGGCTCTATTAAAATTTGATTTCATAACTAATTTTAGCCATTATATTTCCAACTATATTAATAATCTGACCAAGGTATTTGTTAGCTCATTCTGATGAATTCACAATCTTTATTTTCTTCTATGATCTTTTTAGTATTAGTTTTTAATTCTATGTTTTTTCATTTTCATTCAAAACTGCCTAAAGCACTGAAGCATTCTACAACTAGATGATTTAATAATCACATTTTTTATTACTTTACCTTTCCATTTTAATCCACAAAATAAAACTGATATAAAAAGTTTTGAGAGAGGTACATACTTCTCACTTTTAACTTTTATAGGATGATCATGTAACCTAATCACTACTAGTGCATTTTAATAAATATTTTTTAGAATATGACATTATTCCAGATCTCTGTCTTGATGATCTGAAACTTTAATAACTGTGGAAATGGTTATTGAAACAGATGTCTTTTTATAGTGGACAAATCCAAAGTGTAATGGCAATTCACATTTGTTGGTCTTTTCCATGATTTATCTCAATACATAGATTAATAAGATGTGCTAAAATCACTTTGAAATTCAGATTGTTTTTTAGTTTGGTTAGAATTCACAGTTCATTGGAGATAAGTTGTAATTATCTTGCTAAAAATATTGTATATAACAATGGGAAAACTGATAGATCTGTAGTTTTTAATATTTTTTATTATTTTTCTTAAATATACATATTATTACTATGTTTTTCTAATCATCTGGTACATCTTTATCACATAGACATTTGTGATATAAATTTGCCCACATTTGTTTTACCTGCTTCTTTTAAAATATTGATAATTCCAACATTTTCTTGAGGTTTTCTCTTTTTCACAAATTTAATTGCACATTTTATCTTTTTATTTAACAGGCTTGATATTTTAGAGGATTTGTACTTTCTAATTCTTTATTACTAAATAAATCTTTATAGAACTCTGTCACAGATTACATAATATAATCTCTCTTTTTATAATAGTGCATTTCAAAAATCTTACATTTTTTAAGCTAAAAAACTCTTATTATTGATTACAGTTTCAATTGTCCCACTCAGTCTTCGTCAGATTTTATTATCTTCTTTTAATCTTCTCTAACCTCTATTTTACTCTCTTTTTAGTAATACTTTCATTTTTTTATTACATAATGTAACAGACGGGGTTCGAATACAAGAGATAATGCAATGTAGAGTGAATTACGAGTGTTGATATGGAATGACTGTGTATATGCGAAAAGATATATATAAATGCTCATTCGAACCCTGTTACAAAGAGTGTGAAAGTAATACGTAATCTGTTAAAGGATGACAGTATGCTTATATAAATATAGTTGTATGTGTGTTATTATAAAGTGTGTATATGTATTAATGGTTATATGTGGGATTGACGAGAGGCAATTATATACGGAGTTGTATAAATTTGTTATTGATTATACGTATATATTTTATTGTTCGTTAAATTTTTTTTTTGATTCTACTTTTTAATAATATTGGCGGTAACACATGTTTCTTGATGAATCTATTGAACATATAAAGCTACAGAAATAGAAATGAATCAGTTGCTGTGGGAAGTTTGAGTTAATGACTGTTGTCAAGAAGTCTGAGAACTGGTCACGTTGGTATTCTGAAACAATAGAAGATCTGGTCAGCGGCATACGAATATATAAGGAAAAATACGAGGTTAAAGAGTGTAAAAGAAAAGAACTATTTTGTGCAGAAAATATATAGTGGTCATTAGAAGGAAGGAGAAAGACATGGCATGGATTTCAGATTGCATTAACATACAATTAATTAAGAAGTTTTATTAATATTCCCATCAAAATGTTGGGGTAATTAAATAGTGTGGGTTTCGTTAGACTGGCCCGTGGATTGTTATTGTAGAACTCACCTGAATCGCATTTATTAAATTTGCTGTTTAAATTTATCAAGTGTAAGGGCGGCAAAGTACCTTTGACAACTTGGACCTTTTAAGTGAGTGAAATCATCTACTCCACCTCTATGATAAACTATTCGGCATATCACATTGGAACTGTTTACCATCCTTAGGATCGACAAATATCAATAAGACCAGTATTTCTTTAGGAATTATAAATGTGTGGACTGTTAGCTTTGACCATGTGGACATTCAATCGTAATTAAGGTAAATTGACCTTTTCTCTATATATGTGTTCAATAAATGCGTAGTAATGAAGGGACTCGTGTTACTTCTATATTAAATACCGTAATAAATCTTGCTTAAATTAAATAAAATAACAACATTAAATAAACAAGTCTGATGTATAATTGCACTCTTTCGTTGATATATATATATATGAATCATATATGTGTGTATCAGAATAAATGGGTTGTGCGCATGAATATTAAGATATGTATATGCGTGTATAAATCTTAGAATTTAATGGTAACTAGTGTAGTAGCATATAGCTTAATTTTGTTATAACTTCTGGGCTAGAGTAATAGATTTATAAACAGGTAAATTATAGTGTAGTATACGTAGATATATGTGATGTAATCGGGAATTGTCTTGCTTTGTTCTCTAGTTAGACCATGTTCCCCAGACCTTGAGATATTGAGCTAGTCTGGATGCGCTACCCTAGATATCTATATTCAGAACCCTATTTATGTTGTCGATGAGTATAATTCTTATCAAAGTGTAAGATTGGTGCTTGAGATGGGATTAAACCCATGCTCATAAATATACTTACTCGAACCTGCGGGAGAGATCGTATATGTGCATAAATTATGCAACAATAATATGGGTAGACGCTTACAATGGCGACCCAACTAACGGGGCTGTAAATAGTGGAGAACGGGCATTAAAAGGGCATCCTAACGTAACGTAAAAAGAGCTTTCAAACAAGAGTTGGAGAATATTTTTTTTTAAAAAAAAAGCGATAGAGAAAACAGAAAGAGTTTAAAACATATTGGAAATATAGTAAATGGGCATATTTTTCGATGTGTGACTATACGTTTCGAAAAGTTCTCAAGTGGTCAGAGGGGAAAATAGCGTTGATGTCTGTTCTGTGATATATATAAATATATAAAGTCATGGTTTATAAAATAGGGGTTTAAGAATTTTATCTAACATTGGGATATTATAAAACAATATCGTTCCATATGATAGTAATGAGGGATGGTCTATCAGGTGGGTCATGCAGTGGACCACTGGAAGCTGGGGTGATGAACCTGGCACATAATTACAATAGTAATAGAGAGAAAATGAAGCCAAAAAATAAGCAGAAAGGGGAAAAGCAGAAGGTGACAGAAGAGAAAGAAGTAAATGTAATGGAGATGATTTTAGAAAAATTAGAAAGGTTCGAACTGAGATTTCAGGAGATAGAACGGAGACTGGGGATAGAAAGCAAGGAAAGGGCGGAGAAGTCTGATGATAAAGAAGTAGAAGGAGGGCTAGATGAAGGAGAAAAGAATATAAAACAGAAGCCGAAGGCGGGCGAGACTGAAAGACCGGAGCATATGGGTATGGTAGTACACACCCACATGAACCACTTCTTAAAGATACGACAGTTTGAAGGCCAAATGGGGGAAGCTCCCGTGGAACATCTGCAAAGCCTACGAAGATACTTTGGCATGAATCCCATGCCAGAGGAAGGTAAGTTAGTAGTATCATACAGCCATCTAAGCGGGAATGCCCAAGCATGATGGGACTCATTGTCCCAACAGCCCACAACCTTCGAAAAGTACCAGAAAAGGATACGAGAGACTTTCTGGTCGGAAGACCGCCAGGAACTGGTGCAGTACCAAGTAATGCGAGAGAAATATGAGGCAGGGAAGAAAGAAAATTTCTCTCAATTCTTTCATTGCCAAGTGGCGAGACTGAGGACACTGGATGTGTGTCATTTATCAGAAAGCCATATCATTCAATTGTAAGGCACAATATGCCTATGAATGTGGAAAGAATGATGTTGGGGGTGAGGAAGGCATCCATCGGAGAAGTGGCAGAGGTGCTTAATGCTCTGGACATGAGTATATGTGACCATAACATACCGTTGGAGCGAGGGAAGGAAGTTCAAGATCAGCAAAGTATTAAGTTTGTGATGGAAGAAGGACATGCTAGTGGAGACACCACGCATAAAAAAGGTGGTGACGATAGTCACAGACTGAGATGGCAATATGAACCGGAAGCTTGTTGTCCACCAGATAAGCCAAAGTTCGACCAAGGAAAGGGACCGTGGCCACTGAAACAGAAAAGTGGTACCGAAGAGTGGGATAAAAGATAGAAAAGAGGCATTTAAGAAGCCATTCAAATACACAGAAGGTATTTGAAGGCTATTGCACCAGGGGGGTATGTAACAGACGGGGTTCGAATACAAGAGATAATGCAATGTAGAGTGAATTGTGAGTGTTGATATGGAATGACTGTGTATATGCGAAAAGATATATATAAATGGTCATTCGAACCCTGTTACAAAGAGTGTGAAAGTAATACGCAATCTGTTAAAGGATGATGGTATGCTTATATAAATATAGTTGTATGTGTGTTATTATAAAGTGTGTATATGTATTAACGGTTATATGTGGGATTGATGAGAGGCAATTATATACGGAGTTGTATAAATTTGTTATTGATTATACATATATATTTTGTTGTTCGTTAAATTTTTTTTTTTATTCTACTTTTTAATAATATTGGCGATAACACATGTTTCTTGATGAATCTATTGAACATATAAAGCTACAGAAATAGAAATGAATCAGTTGCTGTGGGAAGTTTGAGTTAATGACTGTCGCCAAGAAGTCTGAGAACTGGTCATGTTGGTATTCTGAAACAATAGAAGATCTGGTCAGCGGCATACGAATATATAAGAAAAAATACGAGGTTAAAGAGTATAAAAGAAAAGAACTATTTTGTGCAGAAAATATATAGTGGTGATTAGAAGGAAGGAAAAAGACGTGGCACGGATTTCGGATTGCATTAACATACAATTAATTAAGAAGTTTTATTAATATTTCCATCAAAATGTTGGGGTAATTAAATAGTGTGGGTTTCGTTAGACTGGCCCAGTGGATTGTTATTGTAGAACTCACCTGAATCAGTTTTATTAAATTAGCTGTTTAAATCTATCAAGTGTAATGGCAGCAAAGTACCTTCGACAACTTGGACCTTTTAAGCGAGTGAAATCATCTACTCCACCTCTATGATAAACTATTCGGCGTATCACATTGGAACTGTTTACCATCCTTAGGATCGAGAAATATCAATAAGGCCAGTATTTCTTTAGGAATTATAAATGTGTGGACTGTTAGCTTTGACCACATGGACATTCAATCGTAATTAAGGTAAATTGACCTTTTCTCTATATATGTGTTCAATAAATGCGTAGTAATGAAGGGACTCATGTTACTTCTATATTAAATACCGTAATAAATCTTGTTTAAATTAAATAAAATAACAACATTAAATAAACAACTCTGATGTATAATTGCACTATTTCGTTGATATATATATGAATCATATATGTGTGTATCGGAATAAATGGGTTGTGCACATGAATATTAAGATATGTATATGCGTGTATAAAACTTAGAATTTAATGATAACTAGTGTAGTAGCATATAGCTTAATTTTGTTATAACTTCTGGGCTAGAGTAATAGATTTATAAACAGGTAAATTATAGTGTAGTATACGTAGATATATGTGATGTAATCGGGAATTGTCTTGCTTTGTTCTCTAGTTAGACCATGTTCCCCAGACCTTGAGATATTGAGCTAGTCTGGACGCGCTACCCTAGATATCTATATTCAGAACCCTATTTATGTTTTCGATGAGTATAATTCTTATCAAAGTGTAAGATTGGCGCTTGAGATGGGATTAAACCCATGCTCATAAATATACTTACTCGAAGCTGCGGGAGAGATCGTATACGTGCATAAATTATGCAACAATAATATGGGTAGACGCTTACAATAAACATATTTTCCTTCAAAACAAATATTTGTTAACACTTCTGAGACTTTTATTTTTTTCTATGATTAGTAGTAAAAAACATTATAACTTCTTTTTTATATATATTGTTTTGCTCAGTGGAAAATTTATTTGAAAAATTATTACATTTTTTTACTCCTAATAGAATACCAGTTATTTTCTTATTGTTTTCAGTTAAGTCTTTACCATCTTCAAAGACGATTTGCTACTTTTAATTTAAATTCCTTATAATCTTTCTTTAGGAATAGAGTATTTTGTAGGTTAAAAATATCTGTTAATAATGACTTTTTAAATTTACTTTCTCTAAATTTGCATTAACACACCAAAACAGTAAGATTTGTATTAGAATCTTGGGTTTCACCTTTTTTTTATCGTCTCTCATCCACCACTCTATCCTACCCAAATTTAAACTTTTTTGGTGTCGAATTGTGTGTGTAGCAATATTAAAAATGAATAAATATATGTAAAATCCACCATAAACACACACGCGGTTTGATAACAAATTTAGGGCAATAGATAAAAATAATTAATGTAATTTGTATTTTTTTAGTATATGCAAATATATAATTTTAACCATTTATTTTAAATTATAAAGTTCATTATTTATTGCTTTGTTTAAATTTCATTTAATAATAATTTTAGAAATCTGATTGTAATATTTAATTAAAAGTAAAAATAATCGTATGTTCCCTTTTGTATTTGAAATTTTAAAAGTAATGGTCAGTGAGAGATAATAAATTAATTAAAAAGAAAAATTCCCTAAAATCTAATTACAAAAATGTAAATGTAAAATTAAATGTGAACAATAGAAATGCAGCTTTCTAGATTAATTAAACTTACAAGAATGCATTGATTATCCTTGGGGCAAATGAGTGGATCCAAAAATAATATATAACAAAAAATAAGAAGGTAAGATCAAGAAAGGAGGACAGTTTGAATTTTCTAAGAACTTGCAGTTAAACTTTAGCTGTTCTCTCGATCAGTTGAGAGTCTCCAGATATATAAATTAATTCACCTACCCCAGTATGTCCGAGTAGAAAGTGCCATAGACTATTCTCCCCAGAGATGGTTGATCGTATGCCATAAATCTACACATGTGCCTTCCACAAAATCAACCAAAAGGATCTGCTGTCCCAAACAATCAGAAAGCTGCTGCTGCTGTTAAATAAATAAATCACTTAAATGCTGGAAAGCACTGCTACATCTGAAATCATGAACAATTTGCTAGTGACTGCTGAATTTGAAAACTTCGTATAAACAGGTACCTGTACTACCCACACTTTAGAATACTCTAAATTAATAATCATGCTATAGCTCATTCTCTATATAACTTGTAAAACTATAATTTGTAAAACTATGAAATTAATTATTAATTTTTTATGTAAATTTCTTTAATAATCTAGCTTACCTCATTCTATCTTTTCTTGGGTACATATTTCTAAAATTTACATTTTTATTATCTAATTATAGCATGCTCATAATTTTCTAAATATAAATCCATGATTGCTTGAAACAGTGGATGCGTGTCAAATCCTCATTAATATTTACTTCCATAAATTACTTAATATTTTCATATAAATTGACATGCATTCAATGCTTCATTTATTGTAATGCAGGCATCTACTACTTAGCAAATGGCTGACATATTAGTTATTAATACTCACCTAGTTTACCTATTGTTTTTATATTTATTAAATTTTAATTAATAAATTTCATAAATTGCATTTCTTTGAGAGTCATAAATGTTCTTTATTAACTGTTGATGATGTAGGGCCGAGTTATAAAATATATTAAATCTTAGCAGAATAATCTGTATATTATACATGTGTTACATTTTAGAGATGCGATGACCTATTAGAAGCCTTGGACACTCCGGATTCTTTAGAATTTAAATTAATTCCAGTCGTCCTACACAAGCAAACAAATAAATGTTCTGTAGGACTTGACAAACGTTATGCAGCCAGGAAGTAATCGTGGCATGAACCACTTGCCCCTGGTTATGCTTATGTGACAGCCCATTGTTCTCAACTCATCCATGGCTTTGCAGTTTCAATATACTGCCACCCTCATATTGCCTTTCTAGACATACCACATGTTTCTTCTTATTAACTTTATTATTCAATGTATCACTCCATCTCTGCATTAGTGACATAATTCACTCTCAAATAAATGTTTTCCCATAGTAATTAGTAAATATCTTTAATTAAATAAATATATGTCCACCACTATGATTAATCCTACTTTAGACTCTTGCTTTGCAAAGGTATAAATCCCCGAAGGCATGCTCTTGAAATACTTGTTCGAGAATTTTGGGTAACTAGATTACGTCATCAAATAAATGTATTTCTCGATAAAATATAACAGTATCGGAAAATCCTGCTACTGAGATTTAAATAATCAAATATTATTAGTTAAATGATTTATTACAAACTATTCTAAATAAATAATTTTAAACTATATATCTGCCATTATATCTTTATTTATTCGATACCCATTCCATATAATATTTCCTCAATTCTGTAAAATATAAATATTTAATATTAGTGGTATTATTTGCTAACTCAAAAATATATTCTTAAATCTCTTGCATCTTCCTGACCACCATGCCTAAGGAAATATTTACTAATGTAGCATTAGATGCATTGTTTCATAGATTGTATTGTGGAACCGATAAACTATGTTCAAACTTAGTACTATGGGTGGCTGTACTATGGGTGGCTTTGCTACCTAGATGGTGCTGTAGTTCTGTGTGGTGGTCGAATTCTGCAATATGTTAACGAACCAGGTGAATCTGACCGTTACATAGTATAATTTTTTTTTTAGCGTTTGGTGCCGATAATGTGAGGCATCGATATAAAACCCATACCCTGTGCAGATTTATAATGCATGTAAATTTTCTTTTAGCGTTCGTTACCCGAGTTAGCTAATTATTCTATATATATGAGTTTGTTTTGATAAAAATAATGAAAAAATAAATTGAGTGAGATAATGTGGGTCAAATGGATGGGTGCACAGCAGAATTTAAAGAAAGCAGGGATGTGAGTATAATTTAAGAAGGAACGAAAATACTCGGATCTAGTGAAATATTTATATATATATGTCAAAAAAAATAATCAGTCACTAAGTGAGAAAGTAGTAGCAATAAATATTTTATTAAAGTACTATTATATGTATCATAGACAGCAGTGGCTTATTATATGCGTTAGCAGTCGTCTGTTATAATATTTATGTTAAACACAGCAATATCGAAAATATAGATATAGGGCAATGTAGAGTAGGTGAGGTCAGTGAAAGAGTGTGAAAGGGCCAAGATACCAGTGGGGAATAGTCTAATGCTAGTAATAAATAAAATAAATAAATATAATAGAGAAAATGGAGGCAGAAAATGTTAGTATAGAGCAAGTAGATTTATCTGAAGCTTTTGAGTTGACACCAGAGCAAATGGAAGTTCCGCAGCAATACAGAGGATCAATGGACTTTAATTTAAAGTTCATTGAGGAAATACTCAGACAGAATAGGGAAGATATGATGAAAATATATGAGGAGGAAACAAGAAGAAGAGATGAAGAATCAAAAAAAGACAGGAAGAAGAAAATATAAGAGTTAGGAAGTATTAGGAATTTAAAGAGGCTATGTGGAGAGAGTTAGAAATGATAAGGGGAAAATTTGGAATATCCCGAGTTAGTAAAAAGAAAGAAGAGATTAATGACATGGAAAATGAAAGGAAGTTAGAAAGATCTGATGAACCTATGATAATAGAAGAGCAGACAGGTAGTGTAATAAATATAAAAAAGTATGATGAGCAAAGAGACCTCATTCCAACAGATGAAGGCCCACAAGAGCTGGAGAATGAAGTCAGTGTTAAAGAGGAGACAAAAATGGACATTGGATACCAAAGCTACTTAGCAAAGATGATCCACATCAAAATCTTTAGAGGGGAGAGAGGAGAAAACCCTCAAACCCACTTAGAGAGCTTACAAAAGTTTTTCCAATTTCATAAGACAGGACCAGATGAGCAGATAGCGATAGCCAATTACCATATACAGGGCTCTCCCAAGGACTGGTGGGAAATGGTGAAATGGAAACCTAAAACAATAGAAAAATACAAAGATGCATTAATAAAGCATTACTGGAGCAATGAGTGTCTAAGTGGTATCTACAATACACTCTGCCAGGAAAAATATGGGACGATACCCCAAGACACGCAAACACAGTTTTTCTTCCACCAAGCAAACCGGTTTAAATCCCTTACAACGTTCACCTTTTCAGATTCACACATCATAGGGACCATCCAGCGTAGCATGCCACCAACCATCCAATAATTATTGGTGGGCAGTCGAATAAAAGACATAGAAGAAATGGTTGAATTTTTTACTACATTGAATTTTAACCATTGAGCCAAAGAACCATCTTATAGAAGGCAAAAATTAGAAAACCCAAGGCTGCAGTCATCGACCACGAGAGATAGATAGTATCCACCTGACCCAGGATTATAAAAATATTTTAGCCTCTTAGGACGGTCATTACATATATATAAAATTAGTAAAACAAATTTGATATAATGAATTTGGTAGAATGGAACCTACATTAATAAAATAGGGATTTAGATAGAAATTTTTTTTTATATATATTATTATTTTAATTACTATTACTCTAAGAATTCTTTTTATATATTATCAGTTTAACTAATATTACTATATGATTTCTAACCAGACATGGCCAAATTAGGCCATTTTAAATTAAACTATAAATTCTAGATCCGGGTATATAAAATATTCGTTGCTTCATGTAATCTCTGCTTTTTATATTTCTATATATCTGTAAAAAAAAAATTTTTACGTTTAAATTATGTGATGTAGCAAAATTTTTTTATTTTCTTGCCTCCTTGTGCTTCCTTAATTATTCAGGGGATGTCGGGGAAAATGAAACAGTAAGATTCGTATTTGAATCTTAAGTTTCACCTTTTTTTATCATCTCTCACCCACCACTCTATCCTACCCAAATTTAAACTTTTTTGGTATCGAATTGTGTGTGTAGCAATATTGAAAATGAATAAATATATGTAAAATCCACCATAAACACAAACACATTTCGATAACAAATTTAGGGCAATAGATAAAAATAATTAATGTAATTTGTATTTTTTTTAGTATATAAAAATTAACAAAGTTTATGCCACACTTGAATGAGAAGCTATAAAGATACACAGAAATTATTACACGCTAAGCGCTTTCGAGGCCTTTTGCCTCATATTGATAGCGGTACTGTGAGCTGCAGAACTTTTAGTATATAAAAAAATATAATTTTAACCATTTATTTTAAATTACAAAGTTCGTTATTTATTGCTTTGTTTAAATTTCATTTAATAATAATTTTAGAAATCTGATTGTAATATTTAATTAAAAGTAAAAATAATCGTATGTTCCCTTTTGTATTTGAAATTTTAAAAGTAATGGTCGGTGAGAGATAATAGATTAATTAAAAAGGAAAATTCCCTAAAATCTAATTACCAAAAATGTTAATGTAAAATTAAACATGAAAAATAGAAATGCAGCTTTCTAGATTAATTAAACTTACAAGAATGCATTGATTATCCTTAGGGCAAATGAGTGGATCCAAAAATAAAATATAACAAAAAGTAAAAAGATAAGATCAAGAAAGGAAGACACTTTGAACTTTCTAAGAACTTGCAGTTGAACTTTAGCTGTTCTCTCCATCATTTGAGAGTCTCCAAATATATAAATTAATTCACCTACCCCAGTATGTTCGAGTAGAAAGTGCCATAGACTATTCTGCCCAGAGATGGTTGATCATATGCTGCAAACCTACACATGTGCCCTCCACAAAATCAACCAAAATGATATGCTGCCCCAAACAATCAGAAAGCTGCTGCTGCTGTTAAATAAATAAATCACCTAAATGCTGGAAAGAACTGCTACTTCTGAAATCATGAACAATTTGCTACTGACTGCTGAATTTGAAAACTTTGTATAAACAGGTACCTGTCTACCAAGCTCTAGAGTACTCTAAATTAATAATCATGCTATAGCTCATTCTCTATATAACTTGTAAAACTATAATTTGTAAAACTATGAAATTAATTATTAATTCCTTATGTAAATTTTTTTAATAACCTAGCTTACCTCATTCTATCTTTTCTTGGGTACATATTTCTAAAATTTACATTTTTATTATTTAATTATAGCATGCTCATAATTTTCTAAATATAAATCCATGATTGCTTGAAACAGTGGATGCGTGTCAAATCCTCATTAATATTTACTTCCATAAATTACTTAATATTTTCATATAAATTGACATGCATTCAATGCTTCATTTATTGTAATGCAGAGGTCTACTACTTAGCAAATGGCTGACATATTAGTTATTAATACTCACCTAGTTTACCTATTGTTTTTATATTTATTAAATTTTAATTAATAATTCCGTAAATTGCATTTCTTTGAGAGTCATAAACATTCTTTATTAAATGTTGATGATGTAGGGCCGAGTTATAAAATATATTAAATCTTAGCAGAATAATCTGTATATTATACATGTGTTATATTTTAGAGATGCGATGACCTATTAGAAGCCTTGGATATTCCGGATTCTTTAGGATTTAAATTAATCCCAGTCATTCTACACAAGTGAACAAATAAATGTTCTGTAGGGCCTGACAAATGTCATGCAGCCAGGAAGTAATCGTGGCATGAACCGCTTGCCCCTGGTTATGCTTATGTGATACATTATTTCTTTGGGCCTATGGCAAATGCCAGCCCATTGTTCTCAACTCATCCACGGCTTCGCAGTTTTAATATACTGCCACCCTCATATTGCCTTTCTAGACATACCACATGTTTCTTCTTATTAACTTTATTATTCAATGCATAACTCTGTTTTTCATTAGTGCCATAACTCACTCTCAAATAAATGTTTGCCCATAGTAATTAGTAAATATCTTTAATTAAATAAATATATATCCACACTACGATTAATCCTACTTTAGACTCTTGCATTGCAAAGGTATAAACCCCCAAAGGCATGCTCTTGAAATACTTGCTCGAGAAATTTAGGTAGTTAGATTACGTCATCAAATAAATGTATTTCTCGATAAAATATAACAGTATCGGAAAATCCCACTACTGAGATTTAAATAATCAAATATTATTAGTTAAATGATTTATTACAAACTATTCTAAATAAATAATTTTAAACTATACGTCTGCCATTACATCTTTATTTATTTGTATCCCATTCCATATAATATTTCCTCGATTCTGTAAAATATAAATATTTAATATTACTCCAGCAAGGGAAAAAACAAAATAAATAAATAATAAAACAGGAAATAAAGCCAAAGAACAGAGCCCATCCCTATCCAGTAATAGCCACAGTAACATCTGTGCACCTAATAACTAATCAAATGCAACTGTTTATAATATTCTGAACACTTTATTTGATAATGAACAACTCTGTAACATTCAACTAAGACAATATAATATAAAGATGTTATCTTGATTCTTGTAATAACAATTGTAACCTGGTTGTAACTGGAAAACTTGTAGCACATAATTTACTATGTAACCATTAATGTATTCTTTTGAGACAATAAAGGCTTTTTGAAACATAAATATTTAATATTAGTGTTATTATTAGCTAACTCAAAAATAAATTTTTGAATCTCTTGCATCTCCCTGACCACCGTGCCTAAGGAAATATTTACTAATGTAGCATTAGATGTGTTGTTTCGTAGATTGTATTGTGGAACCGATAAACTATGTTCGAACTTAGTACTACAGGTGTGTGGTGGTCGAATTCTGCACTATGTTAACGAACCAGACGAAACTGACCATTACAATACATCTCACTAATCATGGTCACTTGTTTTATGTATTAAAACATTACAATCTTCAAATGTATATTTTTGTTAATAAAAAATATCCAATTCTGTGGTATCTTTGTTTGGATGCATCCATATTCATTTTCATTTAACATTCTTTTCTAAGAAGGAATTTATAATATGCAATTGTTTTTTAACAGCAATCTCCAAGAATCTGTGGCAATCTCTCATTTCTATCACCATAGTCAAATTTAAAATTCTCCATACAGTAGTGCCACTCAGTGCCAGCCAGAGTCATCAATGAATGTCGGAAGGCTTGTTCATAAAATCCTTATCGAAATTTCATTCAATATCCCCAGACTAGTTTCTAGCTTGTGGCTTTCATCAGTGAGAAGCTTTCGATCTGAGCGAGCATAAGAAATGGTGATCATGTGATGTTTAGTGGCACAATCAAATATTCCTACAGAATGTTTATCTTTCAACTATTCATGAATTGTGACATTAAAGAATTCTCATGACAACTTTAAAATGTTTAGTCTGTTCAAAAACAAAATTCTTTACTTTTTTTTATCACAAATCTACATTATCAACAATTAAATTTTTCATTAATTTTAAGAATAATCTTGCCATTCTGTATATATATCATCAATCTCTACAATTTGTACTTATAATAACACTCTAACCACTTGTGCTTTCAATATTTGTGCCTTTGTAATAAAATATTTGTCCATTTATGAAATTTATTGATTCTTCATTTTCTTTTCTAACTTTGCAAAGTTCAACAATGTTTCGTTCAATATTGTACATTTTTGATGCCAATTTGTGTAACCTTTTTTATTTGGGAATGGTCTGCAGTTGCAGATTCATAAATAAAATGTCAACATTTAATGGAAGCATGAGAACACAATCAGAGATTTTTAGCACCCACTGCTTTTGGATGTCTACCATTACCTTGGCTGGTGACTTTACAGCCTCCTGAAAGTAAAGTTTATAACTTAGTTTTGTGCTATGATTGTAAATAAATATAAAATCATTTACTTATACATTTTTTTTCTAACTTCAAAAACAAACTAAACTAAAATTTTAATTAAGAACTATTGGACAACCAAAAAGAAAGATCATGGTTTTTTTTTTTAAATTTTAAACTCGGAAATTAAAAGTCAAAAAATTTACCAATTATAGATGTGAGTTGGAGAGTAGCTAATATATGTTTTTGTCTGTATGAATTTTCACATGGTAATAACAGGTGCTACAACAAGAACAAATGGTGTGGATATTAAGAATTTGCTCAGTTTCTTTAAGGTCTTGAAGAGAAATGGTCTTCTTTTGGTTTTCATCAAACTCATTTCTGCAATTTTATCTAACTATGAATGGCTAAATACTCTTTACTGAACAGTACTAAAACTAGCCACATTTATTAAAATAATCAAATTTTACTTTTAGAAGTCTAAGAAAGTGGCCAAAAAGATGTAATATCAATATATTTCTACTTTTGAGAATATAAATATAGAACTTGTCAGTTATCATTTGATGTTAGATAACATAAAATTTGAATAAAGCACCATAGATAAATGGAAATCTTTTACCTCTATAGACACAAAAATATTAAATTTATTGTAATTTAGAATAATATAAACAAAAAGCATAAAACTAAATCAGTAAAGATCTTAATAGCTAATAAATCAACATATTTATATTAAACCACTGAACATCACATGATCACCATTTCTTATGCTTGCTCATAACTGTTGTTAAACCAGACAAAACTCTCCATACAGTAGTGCCACTCAGTGCAAGCCAGAGTAATCAATGGATGCCAGAAGGCTTGTGCATAAAATCCCTATCTAGTGCCTACTCATCCGATATCCCCAGACTAGTTTGAAGCTTGTGGCTTTCATCAGTGAGGAGTCTTGAATCTGAGAGCACTTGGATATGAGATCTAGGTTTAGTGTTGTCAGATCCAAAGCTCCTCACTGACAAAAGCCACAAGCTACAAACTAATCTGGGGATGTTGGATGAGTATGCACTAGATAGGGATTTTATGCACAAGCCTTCTGGCACCCATTGATTACTCTGGCTTGCGCTTAGTGGTGCTACTGTGTGGAAAGTTTACCTGTTTTAACATATTTTATATTATGAATACAAAGCAAGATGAATGTAATAAGCATTTTAAACTTTAAAAGCTCCCAAACATATCTATATAAGAAACAGTATCAATCGCTTATCACTAGCTGAGATTCAAATATAGAAAATAGAATTTATAAATATTACTTAATCTTACTTTTTATACATAATACAAAATATGCTTGTTTATTAACTATTACTATGGTAACTGATTTAGATTCACACTTCTTGTTTGATTAGTCTAAATTCATGGCTTACTTCTTATTTATACTGCTTTATTCGGATTTTGTTTGTTTCAGAAGTAGCTTTGCTGATATTATCTCATGCTAAGTGATACCTCTATGTTTTATTTTCTATATTTACATTTCAGTTAATGATATGGAACTGGTTGTATTTAATATGGTAGAGAGGTCAGCATGGTTGCCTTACAAGCAGTTGTCCCGGGTTAGCGGGTTCGCTTCCCGGCCGATGCTATGACACATGAGAAAAATAATCTAAATTTAGTAATCTTCTAACATTCGAAATAAAATATCATTCTATTTTTTTTTACCTGAAGAAAAGTACAAAATAAAATAATTATATTATTTAACTTAGATTTTTTTTTGACTATGTATCATCTTTATATATATACTGGAATTTGATGGCTTCTTATTTACTATTTCTATTTGAAGAATTGTTGAGAAAGATTTTGCCTTACTATGATTGTTTTTTTTTATTATAGGATTGTATTTAGACAGACAAACAGGAAAACAAATTGATGTGTAATCGTGTTACGGTACTCGGATTATCAATTATTGTTTCAGTATCAATATCAGGGTAAATAAAACTAAAGGTTTGAAATGAATCTCTATTAAAAAGAACAGTTCAAATTGAATTCAATATATAATTGACATTCATGTATAAGAAAAAAAATTATAAATGTGTGTGAAGATTAAGAAATTAAAAGCAGTGTAAAGGTGACTAAAATTATTAATAATCAAAATGTATCTCTAGAGAAGCCAAAAAATTTGAGCCTGTAAAAATAATCTTCATTGGAAGTAAGTTATGATTTCTTATTTCCTTCTTTATCCAATTTATCTGGTATCTTAATTTATAAGTACAATATCAAATTTAATAAATCATTAAGGATATATAAACATCTTAACCACACAAATGTGCATTTTTCTGTCAATAATTCAAATAAATATTGATTTCTTCGAAACAGGAATTTTGGGGGAATAACACATGCAAGATCATTAATAAAATCGGATCTAATTGGACACCTCCATGTGAGAGAAATATTTTACTTGATATATACATTGTCAGAATGTTATTCAAACAATTAGACTTAAACAATATAAATATAAAATCAAATTATCATGAAATGAAAAATATGCATTATATAATTTAGAAATAATAGAGAGAATTTTATATATATTGAATGCTTTTAAAAAGCAGAAGATATTTTTTTCTTCAATTACAATTGGGTTTTGTAGATTTAACTTCAAATAAAAGCATGGGTGGGGTTCAAGAAATTATTTAAATTAGTTCCTTGTTATAAAAAATAAGTATAGACTTAATTAATTTTTGGACTCCCCCCCCCACTATGCTTTTATTTCAAGTTAAATTTAAAAACTCCAATTGTGTTAGAAAAAAATTCTTTTTTGCTCTTTAGTGCATGGTCAATAAAAGCATTTAATACATGAAAATTTTTTGTCTTTATTATTTTTAAGTTATATATTAATTCAAAAAAAAAATTATTATTAGAGAAATTATCCATAATGATATTTTAAAGTTCCAAAAAATTAGAATGCCAAATATATATATTTTTTTTTAATTTGGTGTTTGTGACTTTTATTTGATAAGTATTGATTTGGCAATTGGTGCCAAAAAAAAAATCTACATACTCTATGATTGCTGAGATTAACTACAATTATGGAGGGAATTAAACATAATATATAATCATTTTAAGAAAAAATTGCAAGGTTACAGGAACAACAGTGAAGAGGTGGAGGAACATAACATATCAGATTAACAAATTTTAAATCAACTTGAGTCATATCCAGAAAGTACACATCTGGGCATATATGGTATACTTAGATTTGTATTAATACATCTCAGCAAATTTACAGTTCCAATAATTCATAAAACAATAGGTGTATTAGCTGGAGACTTACAGAATATACCATATATATATATATCCAGTAGCATAAGTTCCCTTTATGAAGAAAAATATAAATCCATCATGTCTTTCCAATATTCATCCTATTTCCATGACTCCTCTTTTTATTAAAACAATTGGTAAAGGACAATATTCAACAATAGCTTATCACTCATACCACATCAATTTGCACACAAGAGCTCCTCCACTATAGATACGGTGAGATGATTCATGTTACTAATGAAATATATAAGAAATAACAGAAAGTCAAGATCCATAGCTGTACCATTGGACTTTACTGCAGCTTTTGATTTTGTGGTGCCAGCTAAATTATTATCATTGCTTAGGAATTATAAAGTATTTCTAATATATAAGGATTATAGATAATCTACTCCTTAATAGATCAATTTCAATATCATTAGATGGTTCTCTTGCTTCGGGAATCAAACCACAGCTTTCAATTCCTCAAGGTTCTCCACTAAGCACCCTATGCTTTATAACTTATCTTAATCTATTATTGGTACAAATAGAAAAGGAACTGCCTGAAATCCACATTCCAACATTAAGTGAAGAAGTTAATCATATATCATATGTGGATGATGGCACCATATTTCTTCCATATCAGAATTATCTTCCACATCTTTATCAGTTACTAGATAACTATGCTGTTAAATATAATCTAAAAATAAATGCTTCTAAATCAACAGTATGGAAAATTAATAAATGCACCATTGTTCCATCAAGATACACAGTAAGACCACAAAACTTTCTAGTGTTATTGAAAATTTCAATGAGTAAAACAATACAACTAAATATACTGGAAAAAACCAAAAAAGTAGTCAGCTCTCTAAGATTTCCCTTTTACTTCCTGTTTAAACATGTTAATATTCCCATGCATTAACTACTATGTTCCAATTTTTTAACCTACAAAATACTTTCAAAATTCTATTAATTCAATTTGCACCAAATTACTATGGAGAAATAAAAATATATTAATTAGCTTGGTTATGGTTAAAAGACCTTGTGTATTAAATGGACTTGGTTTTCATTCAATGAAAACATTTTGTTTTCAAAATTAGCAATGTTAAGAGCAATATACTTAAATCAACAGAACAGCAAATAAATTCTACAGTGGATTCTACAGATACACCTCAACCTACATCAAGTAAATGGATATTAAATATAAAAGGTCATCTCAAAAGTTTCTTTACCATTGATGATCAGAAAATTCAATATAAACACACATATTTAGATGTATATAAATTGTTATATCCCAAACAGGAACAAATATTCACTCAATTGAAATTATCTACAAAAATAATTATCAAAAAATCAAAACACTGGGTATTTGAACCAAAATTCATAGATTTTATGATTAAATATAATTTGTCTTCCTTACCTACAAATCACTTTTTAGTTACAAAAAGAGATTTCAAAAAAATAAATGTGCAGTGTACTCTTTGCAAGATAAATGATGAAACAATAAACTACCTTTTTTACAATTGTCCTTATTTGAGTCAACTAGTGAGTATTCTAGTAATATACAGAGATGTTTTATCAATTAATAAAGCACTTAATAATGGAACATATATTGTCATCAGAATGGTGTTATTTATTCTTTCCACCATTTGGCTCACTCACTGTCAAAATTCAAACAAAATTATCTTGATCCTTGGTTTAGTTATATTAAGAAATGAAAAATCTGAAGAATATAGATCATCTTCTAGTACCAGAGAAATTATTTACAGAAACCTGAGTGCAACATATGTTAAATGATGATGGGCATTTTACTCAAACTTTTCATTCAATGCTCTAAAGTTTTATTAATAATCAAAGACTAGTCAATATAATCTACTTAATTTTTGTCTAAGTTTTATTTTTCTATTTCTTAATAAAAAAGTTAATTTAAGGGGTCAAATTTCAATTTATATTCAATTGTCTGTATCAATTTTGTTTTATAAATTAATTATTTTAAATTTTATATATTATGTGTACATACTAAATATAATACATATATATAAAAGGAATTTGCCTTTTAACTTATAGCAAAAATATCTAGTGATATATATATATATATAGTGATAATGGCAGAGTATTAAGATATATTTATATATATCAACTATGTGTCCAATCAATGTAAAGTATGATATAAGGGTCCAGTCAATTTAAAGTATATAGTTTCACATTTTCAGTTTATTTTTGTGACATAATATTTGTCTTTTATTCAATATGTACACATTTATTTCTAATTCAATATATTTAAACAAAATATAATGTGAACACTTTGGTCCATTGTAAGTTAAGATATGAAAGTTTATTTCATATTTTAATCACATATCCACAAATATTATTATAATACCTACAGAGGTCCCTAGTGACGATTTTTTCAGATGCTCATAGCTAAGGTTTACAGCCTTGTTAAAACTATTACTATAATACATATGCTAAATATTCAATAATTCACATTACTCAATTACAAATTATTCTTAAAACTTGCATTAGTTTTAAATAAGACTCATGAGAGGTCATTTAAAGACTTTTTCTTTTATTTTTATCATATTTTAAAATTGATATTTAATATATTTAAGTTTAACATAACTTGTTGACTTTTTGTACATTTGTTTAAAATGTTTATGCAATTGATAGGTCACATTAGTTTTTTTAAATAGATTATTTAATTTCTTAGATAGGAGGGGTGGGTGAATGTTTTAATAATGCTCACTATCAATTGTATTTGATTGCATCAATCATTTAAATGATAAGAAATTTGTTTATAACGTATTTTTGTTAATTTTTTTCAGAAAAAAATCTCCACAACAATCTTAAACATATAGCATATATATTAAAAATTTTAAAAATAAAAATAAAAATTGATTTCTTATTCATATATAATTATGTACACATACTAAATATAATATATGTATAAGATGTAATAAATATTCACTTTAATATTTAATTCTACCTTCAATCAAATTATTAAATTGAAACAAACTGAGAAATGAAATATATATGTATCTCCTTTGTACACTGTTGCTTAAAATATAATTTTTTGAACTTCTTTTATATTTGACATCAAAATGTGTGAAATTTCATCTAGTCAGTGATCATTATTTCTGAAAGTAATTACATTAACAAAATTAAAATACTATTAAATTGAAAGGACAAATATCTTTATACATCTTTCTCATGACTGTCATTTGAAACAAATGAAGGCTCTAATAATAATTATTATACCAAATTATTGAATATTTTTAATATTTTTCCATTCTTTGTTTTATATCTAAGAAACTAAGTAACCTACTGAAAATGAGTGTTCCAAATGGATTAAGATGGTCTTACTTAGCTATATACTAGATTTCAACCAATTCTATTCAATTTAAATATATTAAACCTTGATTTTAAAAGTTCATTGTAACTTGAAAAAGATCAAGACTTAACAAATAAACAAACAAACTAGTTTTCCAAATTTAATGAAAGCATGTAAAAAGAAAAGACATT
>JAQFVV010014798.1:0-26766 GCA_028023455.1 Epiperipatus broadwayi | reverse complement strand
TATATATATATATATATATATATATATATATATATATATATATATATATATATATATATATATATTGTGCCATTACAATTTAGTCACTAGCTAAATTTATAGTAATGTGCATGTAGAAAAGGTAAACCAAAAATCATCATCACATTTTTATATAATCATAAATGAAGCTGTAGGGCATCCAAGTTCAAACCCTACAAAGTCCAGTTCTAAAAGCTTTAAACAGAGAGAGAGTGGGACAACAATTATATGCTTTACTTGTTTGTGTGTTAATAAATCTCAAAAGAGCAGCACACACATTTAATTTTAAAATTTAAATTTTCTGTTAAAAAGCAAAGTTATAATGCATACGTATAGGCAGTGTATGTGTAAGCTATTTAATTGTTTTATATTTCAAATATTCAACATTTTAACTTTCTTTAAAACTAACTTATGCTTGATCAATTTTAATGTCTTATTCTATACTTCTATTTTGCTTTTCTTTAATTATAAGTGGGATTTAAAAGTTACAGATTTAATTAAATAATTGGGTTATAATTACTAAGCTAGCAATTATATTATTTAATGTTAGTTTATGAATGATTTGAAAGAATGAAGGATGTGTGTACATTACATACAGAAATTTACATTTACTAAATATTGAAAGAAAAGGAAGGATTAAATCTGTCAAAATATTTTTTTTTGTACAATTTTATGTTAAAGGAGGAAATTGTTTAATCACATATCGATCTTTGTAGCAATTTTGTTTTTTTTAAATAATTGTTTTTCACTTTGGGAGCTTATAATGGGTGAGAACTCTAATTTTGAAATTGTCTTATCTCAAGATCTAAAGAAGGAAGCTCAAAGATTTGAAATGTTACCTGGATGTTAAAAAAAAAAAAGAGAAAAGAAAGGAAATAAGGATTGAGTCTATTTTTTTTTAAACAAAAGTGTCTGGAAAAAGGATTAAACTTTTCAGTTGAAAAATAATTTAGTTGAAAATAAATTAGAGATCTAATTAAAACAAATTTGTCCAAAAATAGCAAGTGACGCTATCTCTGATTGGTTAAGTTAGCTAAAAATTGGATATAAAAAGTGTCTGGAATTATTATTTTTGGTTTTTTTTTATGATTCAGATTATTAAACTATCAAATTGAATGTTGAAAATATAAGAAATGGCTGGCTAGAAAAATTATATGTATGTCCCATTTTTTTTTGCTGACCATCTGGAGGAAGCTGCACATCACATAGGAAAGAAAAGATGTTGTGTCTAAAATAATATTCTACACCTTTCAACTGACCAGAGAAATAAGATGTTTTTAATAGAAGGAAGAAAGCATTCACCTGCATTCAAAGAAGATGAATTAATCTACTGATAAATATTAATCATCAAGTCCAATTAATTGTTACAACAACTGATTTTAAACTCAAGAAAATTTATAAATGTGAAAACAACTGCTGTATTTCATCCACATGCTTGACAGGAAGAGAAGAAAAATTGATATAATGATTTCCAAATTATCCACTAAAGCAAATAACCTCAATAGAGTCATCATCATCAAGTAGTTATACACCTCAAGAAAGAGATTGTTCCCACGTAAAATGGAAATGGTAGCTGCAGAAATATAGACATTATACAAGACAAGTTTGAACCCTTGGAAATTCGGCACAAACAAAAGATCGGTAATATGACTTTTATATCTATTTTCGTTATGATATCAGTCTTAATAAACATTTTAGCAATAAAGTGGTATATTTTATTTAAAGAACTTTTAAAGACTATTCAGATCGATTAAAACAAGAATGTCTTACTAATAATAACTTTGAGCTTCATAAATGATCTTGAATGTATGAAAATTATTTGTTTATTAATTTTACAGTTATGAAAAATATTAATGTGTAAAACAATTTTTTTTATGGTGTTATGATTTTAGTTTTAACTAATATATTATTATTATTTTGGTTTTAAATAATATTTTGTTATTATGGGATAAAACATGCACATACATAATGATATTTTTATATGTGTATAATTGCGAGTGAATGTGAAATAATAGGTGGTGTTAAAATATTAAATTATTTTGTCTTGAGAAAGTATAGATTTCAGCGCTTGGAAGGGAGGGGGAGATAATGATTTAAAACTCTTTTCTAAAACTTGCTCTTTCAATTCTACTAACATTTTTTTTACATTCTATTTACATGTTAGATTTTTAAAGTATGTGTGCTAATGAGCAGATAATATTTTTTTTTCTTGAAATACTTTTCTCATGGAGTGAAAATCATGGTCAATGTGATGTCCAACTTAATACAAAATACATTTGAAAGGAAAGGGGGAAGAACTTAAAATTAATCTGAGGATTGTTATATAATCAATTATTATTATTATTTATTATTCATGTCAATTTTCATATTTATCTAGAAATTTTTATGTATATGTTAGAAATGCAGTAATAAATATTAGTTTGTTTTATTAAACGAGGCGTATTATTATTCATGTCAATTTTCATATTTATCTAGAAATTTTTATGTATATGTTAGAAATGCAGTAATAAATATTAGTTTGTTTTATTAAACGAGGCGTATATATTTCATTAAGTGTAGTCTTTGTTAAGTGTGATCATTCATCATCATCAATGGTTGAATATTAGTTATTTAAGATATAAGTAAATATGCAAAAATTAAGCAATAATTATGAATTTCTTCATAAAATTTAGTTTTATGTTTAGGCTTAGTCCTAGAGCTGTAGTTGAAACCCTTGTCATTATTGTTATTATTATCATCATCATCATCGTCATCAACATTTTAATTAATGAGCTGTTTAAATGTTTACAGGCCAAAAAAAAATATTGCTCCCATAATATTTAGTGATTTCTTAGTATTATTATAACCACATCCCATCATCTATTTCATGCAAGGATGAGTGAATTGCCATCCTAAATTAGTTATATATAATCTGAGCTAGTAAACTTATAGAAACATTGAAACACATTTGTTATGCTAAGGTCTGAGAAATGATTTATGTCTAATATACTCCACTTTGGTTTGAAGATGTTTTACTTTTGCCTAAATATTAGTGCATATAGTGATATGGCTCAAAAAGCAAAATCTCTCATTTTATTAGAAATAAAGTACCAAGAAGGGATTCAAACCCGGTACATGTGAAAGGTTATCAGATATAACCGTGTCTAGCTTCAGATAATGTAGTGGTGCCCTGCTAGACCATATTCACTTAGTATTTGTTTAAACATGCACTTAACATCAAACCAAGAAATAAAAGTGGATAAAACCTACTGTCTGTATACCTGAGTTATATTTTATTGAATTACTAGTGTAATCATTTCACGTGATTTCCATATACCTGAGTTATAATACTTGTTATTAATAATTTGCTTATAATTCTTGATATTTGGACTCCTTTGCTCAGGTATAGTTATTATTTTATTTGAATGACATTTAATTTTGTTATATTTTGAACCTTTACTTAATATCTATAATATTTGAACTACCCTTTATTATTTGAACTTTCATTAATTATGTTACAATGGCGCCCAACATGGGGCCTGATATTTTACCATATACCTGAAAAAGAGAGTCTATAGAATGATAGGAGATGTGTGGTTAAAAAGAGAAAAAATTTTTTAGTAAAAATTTTTTTTTTCAGTAAAATTTTTTTTTTTTTTTGTCTTACAAAATTTTCTTGGCCAAACAGTCTTATTTTAGATGATGATGTTTAATATGATTTAATTATTCATTGATCATGATAAAATGGGTACAGCCATAAAACAGCTTGTTGTTTTTTTTTATCAATTTTGAAAATAGAGATGAATATCACAACTTAAGACAAAGGTGAAATAAATAATAGAATTTTTTTGTGGAACATTAAAATGATTTATTGCCAGATAGGATAGGCATAGTAATAGTGATGGATTATGGAATAGTAGTCTCATGTGTGTTTGGGGAGTTCATTTTGTAAAAAGTCTATGATTTTAGAGGTTTGATTGGATGGTTGATCATTGGAGTTTGGTTGGTTAGATTGCCGTTTTGATGATGGGTGGAGAGTTTTGTCATTGCCTTGAGAATGCTGTGTATTTCATATAACTTATGAATGATCAAACCCATTCACTGCTCCAACCCAATTTATAAGTTATCTTTATGTTATCATGAAGCAGTTAACAGCAGACCTGCCATGATGTCAGCCTATAAGTCTCCAAGACAGAGAGCAAGGCTTAGTTTTCAGTAATCTGTAATAAGCAGGGCATTCCTTGATACTTGCCACATAAGACTCCAAGAGAGAGAGCAAGGCATTGTTTATCTACTTTAGCCCCTAAGACTTAAAAAACTTTTTTTATTGCAACAGAGTTTGTTTCATTCAAACAAGGGTTGTGGTAGTTAATAGTGATCAAATTGGGATGATCTTCTGAGTGCTCGAGATGCATTGTGTGATTATAGTGTTGTGACTGAATTCTTTCATTTATCTCAAGATGGTGAACTGCTAGTCATTCTGTGGACTGTCAATATCTGTCGGATTTCTGGGAGAATGGATGAATGTATAATTTGGGCTATTACAGACAGACATGCACTATATATATTATTGTTGTGTAGTTCATTAAATAAGGATATTAAATTTTTTTTTGTTGTATTTGTAATGCATAATAAGGTGAAAATCAAATCAGTCAGTTGGTCAGAATAGGTGTCAGACAGGGAGATGTGTGAATTTTTGATGGTCAGGGAAGTACAAATGGGAAATATATATAGTGTTATAACATGAGTGAACTAATTTATAGTATGGAAGAGGTTATGGAAGAGGAAGGTGCCCCAATACCAGGAATCAGTGATCATTTTCCTACTGAAAAAGAGGATGGGGAGGTTTTCTTAAAACAAAAACAAGAGGAAAGAGAGGAAGTAGAGGAAGATGCCTTTAATGTTAGTAGCAATAATAGGGCCTCAAGTGTGGAAGTAGATGAGGAGCCGGAAGTTGGCCAGATTCAGATAGAAAATAAAGAACTCTCAGACATGAAATTAATGATGATGCAGATGTTCCAAAGTATAGCAAGTCTAAGAGAAGGTCTAGAACAAAGTGTAAAAGATCTAAGAGAAGATAGTAAGCACAGTATAATAAGTATAGAGAGTCTAAGAGAAGGTAGTAAGCAAGGGATAGAAAGTTTGAGAGAAGATCTCAAAGCAAAAATAGATAACTCTATTGAAAGCAACAACCGAATGATCATGGCCTGGGAAACAGAGATCGAACAACCTCATATAGAGAAAACTACTGAAAGTATAATAGAAGATAGTCAGACCACTGATAATAGAGAAAATAATGTAAAGTTAGATACACTGATCGGGGATAAGTTCCAAGAAGTGGAAAGGCCGATAGTAGCCATAAAACCTAATATCTCAGTAAAAAGAATACATGAGGTAATGGACAAAGAGCAGATGGGGATAGATCATGAAGTGAAAAGAAGGAAAAGAGAGTTGGAGGAAAAACTTCATGCATCTGATAAGATTATTGATTTAAGAGAGGCAATAAGGGAGATGAAACCAGTTATTTTAGAAAAAGAGCAAAAGTTTCAACAGTCTGTAGTTCTCAATATAGTAACTAACCAGGATGTGTGGTTTCAAAAATCTGTCTTCTTAAATAGATTGGAGATACCTTATATATGGTATAGAGAGGCAATCTCTCTGAAAAATGCAAATGTCCAAATCTCTCCAAAAAATTCAACTGCTCTGGAAAAGTCAAACATAAAATATATCTGATACCGAGAGGCAATCTCTCTGAAAAATGTATATGTCCAGTGTGTATCATACAGAGAATCAATCTCTCTGAAAAATTTAAATGCTCTGGAAAATTTAAGTGTGCCTTATATTTGGTACAAAGAGTCAACCTTTCTAGAAAATTTAAAAATAAATTATACGTGGCCCAGAGAATCAACCTCTCTGTAAGATTTAAGGATGAATTATATATGGTACAGGGAGTCAATCTTTCTGGAAAGTTTAAAAATAAAGTATGTATGGTATAGAGAGTCAATCTCTCTGAAAAACTTCAAGGCATATTACGTATGGTACCAAGAGTCCATATTTCTAAATGGGGTCTGTAATAGGAGGTTATATAAAATAAATCCTCCGGATATGTTTTATAAATACCCAGTCAAGATGAAAAATGGAAGTATTAAAAATAGACTGGATGTACATGTGCTATTTTATACAGACCACAATATGATTTGAAAAGAAAAAGCCATTCCAAATTACCAAGAAAATAGGAGAGAATGCCTTTATGCTTGCTGCTCTTGATGGGAATAAGGGAACCTATAATGCTAGGAGTTTGATCCCTTATACTTCAGCAGAGTAGTTTGGCAAAGATCTCCAAATAAATTACATTTAGTTTTCTAATGAAAAGTATAATATTTACCAGTCGTTAAAATTTTTTTTTTATATATATATTATGATTAGTGTGTTTATTATTATTAGTGTATTTTATTAGTTAGGATTTTTTTTTTTAGATGTAGTTAAAACAAAAGTGCTGATGATTTTATCCGAAGGGGGAGAAAGTTGTGCCATTACAATTTAGTCACTAGCTAAATTTATAGTAATGTGCATGTAGAAAAGGTAAACCAAAAATCATCATCACATTTTTATATAATCATAAATGAAGCTGTAGGGCATTCAAGTTCAAACCCTACAAAGTCCAGTTCTAAAAGCTTTAAACAGTGAGTGAGTGGGACAACAATTATATGCTTTACTTGTTTGTGTGTTAATAAATCTCAAAAGGAGCAGCACACACATTTAATATTTAAATTTTCTGTTAAAAAGCACAGTTATAATGCATACATATAGGCAGTGTATGTGTAAGCTATTTAATTGTTTTATATTTCAAATATTCAACATTTTAACTTTCTTTAAAACTAACTTATGCTTGATCAATTTTAATGTCTTATTCTATACTTCTATTTTGCTTTTCTTTAATTATAAGTGGGATTTAAAACTTACAGATTTAATTAAATAATTGGGTTATAATTACTAAGCTAGCAATTATATTATTTAATGTTAGTTTATGAATGATTTGAAAGAATGAAGGTTGTGTGTACATTACATACAGAAATTTACATTTACTAAATATTGAAAGAAAAGGAAGGATTAAATGTGTCAAATTATTTTTTTTTGTACAATTTTATGTTAAAGAAGGAAATTGTTTAATCAGATATCGATCTTTGTAGCAATTTTGTTTTTTTTAAATAATTGTTTTTCACTTTGGGACCTTATAATGGGTGAGAACTCTAATTTTGAAATTGTCTTATCTCAAGATCTAAAGAAGGAAGCTCAAAGATTTGAAATGTTACCTGGATGTTAAAAAAAAAGAGAAAAGAAATAAGGATTGAGTCTATTTTTTTTTAAACAAAAGTGTCTGGAAAAAGGATTAAACTTTTCAGTTGAAAAATAATTTAGTTGAAAATAAATTAGAGATCTAATTAAAACAAATTTGTCCAAAAATAGCAAGTGATGCTATCTCTGATTGGTTAAGTTAGCTAAAAATTGGATATAAAAAGTGTCTGGAATTATTATTTTTGGTTTTTATGATTCAGATTATTAAACTATCAAATTGAATGTTGAAAATATAAGAAATGGCTGGCTAGAAAAATTATATGTATGTCCCATTTTTTTTTGCTGACCATCTGGAGGAAGCTGCACATCACATAGGAAAGAAAAGATGTTGTGTCTAAAATAATATTCTACACCTTTCAACTGACCAGAGAAATAAGATGTTTTTAATAGAAGGAAGAAAGCATTCACCTGCATTCAAAGAAGATGAATTAATCTACTGATAAATATTAATCATCAAGTCCAATTAATTGTTACAACAACTGATTTTAAACTCAAGAAAATTTATAAATGTGAAAACAACTGCTGTATTTCATCAACATGCTTGACAGGAAGAGAAGAAAAATTGATATAATGATTTCCAAATTATCCACCAAAGCAAATAACCTCAAGAGAGTCATCATCATCAAGTAGTTATACACCTCAAGAAAGAGATTGTTCCCACGTAAAACGGAATTGGTAGCTGCAGAAATATAGACATTATACAAGACAAGTTTGAACCCTTGGAAATTCGCCACAAACAAAAGATCGGTAATATGACTTTTTATATCTATTTTCTTTATGATATCAGTCTTAATAAACATTTTAGCAATAAAGTGGTATATTTTATTTAAAGAACTTTTAAAGACTATTCAGATCGATTAAAACAAGAATGTCTTACTAATAATAACTTTGAGCTTCATAAATGATCTTGAATGTATGAAAATTATTTGTTTATTAATTTTACAGTTATGAAAAATATTAATGTGTAAAACAATTTTTTTTTATGGTGTTATGATTTTAGTTTTAACTAATATATTATTATTATTTTGGTTTTAAATAATATTTTGTTATTATGGGATAAAACATGCACATACATAATGATATTTTTATATGTGTATAATTGCGAGTGAATGTGAAATAATAGGTGGTGTTAAAATATTAAATTATTTTGTCTTGAGAAAGTATAGATTTCAGCGCTTGGAAGGGAGGGGGAGATAATGATTTAAAACTCTTTTCTAAAACTTGCTCTTTCAATTCTACTAACATTTTTTTTTACATTCTATTTACATGTTAGATTTTTAAAGTATGTGTGCTAATGAGCAGATAATATTTTTTTTTTCTTGAAATACTTTTCTCATGGAGTGAAAATCATGGTCAATGTGACGTCCAACTTAATACAAAATACATTTGAAGGGAAAGGGGGAAGAACTTAAAATTAATCTGAGGATTGTTATATAATCAATTATTATTATTATTATTCATGTCAATTTTCATATTTATCTAGAAATTTTTATGTATATGTTAGAAATGTAGTAATAAATATTAGTTTGTTTTATTAAATGAGGCGTATATATTTCATTAAGTGTAGTCTTTGTTAAGTGTGATTATTCATCATCATCAATGGTTGAATATTAGTTATTTAAGATATAAGTAAATATGCTAAAATTAAGCAATAATTATGAATTTCTTCATAAAATTTAGTTTTATGTTTAGGCTTAGTCCTAGAGCTGTAGTTGAAACCCTTGTCATTATTGTTATTATTATCATCATCATCATCATCATCAACGTTTTAATTAATGAGCTGTTTAAATGTTTACAGGCCAAAAAGAAATATTGCTCCCATAATATTTAGTGATTTCTTAGTATTATTATAACCACATCCCATCATCTATTTCATGCAAGGATGAGTGAATTGCCATCCTAAATTAGTTATATATAATCTGAGCTAGTAAACTTATAAAAACATTGAAACACATTTGTTATGCTAAGGTCTGAGAAATGATTTATGTCTAATATACTCCACTTTGGTTTGAAGATGTTTTACTTTTGCCTAAATATTAGTGCGTATAGTGATATGGCTCAAAAAGCAAAATCTCTCATTTTATTAGAAATAAAGTACCAAGAAGGGATTCAAACCCGGTACATGTGAAAGGTTATCAGATATAACCGTGTCTAGATTCAGATAATCTAGTGGCGCCCTGCTAGACCATATTCACTTAGTATTTGTTTAAACACGCACTTAACATCAAACCAAGAAATGAAAGTGGATAAAACCTACTGTCTGTATACCTGAGTTATATTTTATTGAATTACTAGTGTACTCACTTCACGTGATTTCCATATACCTGAGTTATAATACTTGTTATTAATAATTTGCTTATAATTCTTGATATTTGGACTCCTTTGCTCAGGTATAGTTATTATTTTATTTGAATGACATTTAATTTTGTTATATTTTGAACCTTTACTTAATATCTATAATATTTGAACTACCCTTTATTATTTGAACTCCCATTAATTATGTTACAATATATATATAAATATATAATTTATATTTAAATACCCATATATATATATATATATATATATAATTCTATTATTTAAAAATCAACTGCATTACTGCTATATATTAAGTCTTCTGTCACAGGCACAGATCCAATCAACAAATAATACGAGGAATACTCAATTGATAGACAAATAGTTTCAGGAATTTTCGACTAAAACTCCATCCAAGAGCCAAGTGGCTGTCTCTCCATATTTAATAAATAATGTGACAATATAAATAATTCAGAAAGTATACACACATGATTATTCAAACCAATATAAACATATGCTTAAGCAATGTCCATTTACACTCTATCTCAATAACAATCACGAAAACTGACAATGCAACAACTTCTTTGTTCCATTGTATTTGTACCTCAGTAAAAAAAGATGGGTTAATAATTTATCTTTATTTTGGGACAATATATTTCTATATTATTCATGGTGAATAAGCTGAAGGCATATTAATGCACATCACTACCTTTAATATACATCGAGATTATTTTCCTCAATGTGCTATAATTATTTGTAGAATAGCAGTTTAATTTGATATGTATAAAATAAAATATATTTTATATGTTGATTTAACTCCGCACTTGGCTGGCATTGTGGTATTCTGTGGACTATTTACTATTCATAGAAAATAAACTGAGTGTATATTAACATATCTCAATCCCCTTTACTATCCACTGAGGTTTTTGTAATCCAAGATGCTAAATTATATTATGAATAGTATTTATGATGCTTCTCAGATGAGATTTATTTTATTTTTATAATACTCAATTATTGGCTTGACATTATCATTTGCCTCAATACATCTTATTATTTTACAATTGATTTTACACGTTTTGATGATTTATTACTCTTTCATTTTTTAATAGCAATATAGAATTGACTTTTTATCCACTCAGTGTTATCAGTTTCAGTGTTTGTGAGATTTTTTTTTGATTTTTTTCAAATAGTGTATTTATTTAGGTCAGTGTTTTATTACATACACAGCACTTTCTAAAATCATTTATCTTTAACACAAATCCAGGATTATAAATATAATAGCCCAACCATAATGTTATCTAAGGATCATAAAAAAGTTTGTCGCAGCCTTTATTTGACTTCGTTTTATGATGAATCTGCTTTTCTTTATTTCATTATCAGATTAATTCTTTCTTTCCCTACACATTTACTTGTATTTCAATATGGTGATCGATCTGATCTGCCAAGAGTATCTTTTTATCTTGAACATGGGAGACTTGCTGAATGTTTACTAGTTATGTTTTACCTATATAATGTTTACTTTTTCTTCTTTTTATGTTTCTTTCGTATGGATGGAATTGGTGGGTGTAATTATATTCCATCACCCACATTTTGTGTCCAACTTTTATTTCATGATTTACTTCACTGATTAAAACCACTTTTGTTATGGTAGATGCTTTTGAATAATTGGCATGGCAAATCCAATATACTGACTTTCTCAACTAGTTTCTCAAGAGTTTAGTGATCAGTTCTAATGAGCATATGTTCAATCTTAGGATGTTAGAAAATGAGTAGTGGATGTTCTCATCTAGTCAATTGCCTTCTGAAGAAAATACCATGTGCCTTACTAGGGTTATACTTTTCCTAAGAGACTAGATACATTATAATCTTTTGATATTCTTCAATCCAATAACTGTGCACAAATATCTTTTTATAACATTGTACACTAATGGTGTACATGAATAGAGAATGCCGCCAAACTTGAGATGTTTCCTGTAAGAAGTTGAACGCTATTGCCAGCGTACTTTTCTCTGACATCAAGTTTGTGGCAAAATTATTTTTCAGACTGCTTAAGTGTTCAAATATTTCTTCATTACATTGGTCCTAATTGCCTAATCTTCATGAACTGGGTTACTTTGCTGCACACTTCATTAGATTGAATAGGATTTGATTTTACCTCCTCTTTAATTATTGTTTTGCATTCTGCTATAGATTATGCCATTATTTTATCAATTCATATTTAGTTTAACTCGTTATTTTTTAACTCTTCATCTTTAGCCTATATATTTTCCTGTCCTTAGATGAATTCTTTACATGTTTTCTGATTGATATTTTTTAATCCTTTCAGTTCTTTGTTTTTTATTAATCATTTCTATGTTTTCATTTCTGTTTTCTCTCTTTACTCTGTAAGTTATGTACTTTTAATACAATTTCCTTTATAATTACCTCCTGCACATTTAGTATGGTGACTTCATTTGGTTTTATGTTTTCTTGAATAATTTATATAACTTCTTCCTTTTGCTTTATATTTTGCTGAATAACTAATAATACTTTTTCATTTAATTTTATATTGTTCGTTTTCTGCTGTTTTTTTAAATAATTCTACCTCCATCTTTCCCAGTTTCTTTTTCTATTCTATTTGGCTTTATGTATATTTTTTGCTACTTAACTAAATTTATCTACCTATTTTTTTTGGTATGCCTTTTAATATAACTTGATTTTTAATCTTTATGTCTTTTGGTGTTTTCAACATTATTTGCTCACCTTTTTTATTATGATTTAATATTTACTCAATAGTGCCATTTTTCCCCTAACATTTTTTAAATTTTAATTTAACTTTCACATCCTGGCTTGCTGACTAACTTTTTTTTTAAAGTTTTTTTTTCTAAAGTTTTTTTCTGTTTTCTTCTAACAATTATTTTATTAATGTAATAATTATATGTATGTTGACACTTAGCACGGCAAGTGATTTTGAATTGTCTATCTCTTTCTTTACATTACCTTGAAGTACTAATCATATTTTCAGTTTTTTCTTTTTTAATTTTTTTCTTATTGCAGTACTAACTTTACTATAAATCTTCTTAACATCTATTTCATTTTATTATTATTAAGATTATCAACTATTATTTTTGTTTATTAATTTTGGCTTTGTAATACTATTATTTTTACTAAATATTGTATCAGACTAACCTTCACTATGTTCCCAACAACATCAAAACTATGTGTATGCCTATCACTATGTTTTACCATTACGTTTTTTAAATTTGCTTTTTCTATCTGCTCAATAACTAAAGATGCTTTATTGCTCTTAATGACTAATTATTATATTTCCCCCTATGTTACTATTTCTACACTTTAATCACTTTTATTTATATATTCTAAAAACTCAAGTCTTACTCCACAATACTACGTATTTTCTTTTAACTCTTTTGTATACTGGCTATGTTATTTATTCAAGCAACTCTTTAATTCCACTACTATGTATCTAAATAAATGTCTCAAGGTGTACCCTTTTTATACATCTATATCAAGTCACATTTTAAGAAGAAATTTATATAGAGGAAACCATCTATTTATGATCATGATAAAGCTGGACTGACAATTCATATATATATATATATGGTACTCTAACCCGACCTGCACGATGGCCGCTAGAGGTGCTGTTTCTGTGTTAGCACACAGAACATACAGGATAGAGGCCTCAAAAGCAGACAATACTTTTTCTGCCTATAGGTGTCGCTGTTCACCATGGGTACGCACAGGAACCTTCCACCAGCTAGCTAGAAGCTTACATCGTCTACTATCAAGAACCTAGGTGGCGCTGATTGCCGTAAACACATCTAGCTTATGTGTCGTCTGCTATCAGAAACTACCAAGATTCTAGCCCACTACGCGGCGCTGTTTCTTCACGTCGACACACGGAAAAAAAGCAACCTCTAAATGCCTTCTTGCTAACGTTTATGAACATAGTACTTAAAACTTTCATGGCCTATAATGTACAGGGGTGAATAATTTATAAGTCATAACTATTTAAATATACGGTCAAACATAATAGTTTTACATTCTATTTCACCATTTCATGAATCGATGTACTTTTAAATGATGACTTTTTAAAAAGCGATCTGATTTTTTAATTATGTACTCTAAAAGTGTTTTTTTTTTTGGTAAATAAAAAGGAAGGTAATCTTTACGACAATCTAAAAATCGGTCTATGTTTTTTTTTTTTTAAAAAAAGCTAATTTTTTTTTCCTACGGCAGTATTTCTTTCAAAACTGTATTATTTTAAAAGATTATTGTTTGTAAAACTTTTTTTTTTTACACTTTCAATTAATATTTTCAATAAATTTTAAAGATATACAAATTATATTTCGGTTTATAGATTACTATTTCAAAAAATAAAGTGTTATTTGCGTGCTGTTTATTCGCAAGCAATAATTCGAAGACCTGTTTATCAAAACTTCCTTTCACAATAATATTCAAGGCATAAATATTAACTGAAATTGTATTTTAAATTTTAGAATCATTTTAATAACTAAAAATGCCATATACTCACAAGGAAATTTCAAAATAATAGGTTTAATAAGTATGGGAAAAGTAAGATATTATACAGAGTCAGAAAAAAAAAGATTTAGACCAAAATATATATACATTTAATATCTTTATTGATGGTTGGAGTTTAAAAAGTTTCTTTCAAAACTGATGCTCATGTTAGGCTTGTATACTGTTAAAATTAAAACTATTAGTGCTCATAAATAATTTGGAAGACATTGCCTGTCAACATTGGATGACCATTGAAAATTATATATGATCTTAATACCCTAAAATTCAGAAGCCTGATAGTACTCTCTTTGCCAGTGCACTGTTTCTTTCTTTCATTATTGATACATAAGTAAGAACAGGTAAAACACATGTATTAAAAAAAAAAAATCAAATCAGTGGAATTAACTGATTATTTTGTTGGTGGTTTTGTTGCAAGCAGATTTGGTTTTAATTATAAAGGAATGTCAAGAATTTTATTATATTATTAGCTGAACAATTGTATTTATAAAATTTTATCTAATTAGTTGTCATGAAAATTATCATGAAAAAAACATATTGTAATTGGCTTGTGGGCAAGTTTGTTCTAGAAAAAATATACATGTGGGGGTTTGTTAGTGATAATACCCAAGTTCTTGGAAAGGTTACTGCAGTCAAATATTAATGCTGTTGCTGAAAACAATTGAAAAAGTATTCCTAACATAGCTTTTGAAGAGTCAAAATCATTACCATGCTATTGAATAAAATAGTGAAGTTTTTATTGTATCAAGCATTTAGTATACTGTAAGTTTATCACTAAAATTTTTGTACAATTAAAATCATGTGCTATATTCAGCTAAAACCTAGGCATTACTTTCTTCCATGTACCATACCTTCACTCAAACACATGTACAAAAGATTAATAATCACCAATATACATATTTTGTGCTAAACCAGCACTCATCAGTTTATATTAAGATAGCAAATCTTCATACTTTAAAGGACAGGCTTCAATCCACTACAACCTCCAACTTTTCAGCCATCCATATCATTGAAAATCTGATGATGAAAACTCAAATATTTACATATTAAGCTTGTATCCTGTTCATCCCTCTTATATATATTAAATGGATACTGTCATATACATGAGGGGTTCATATTGACTTCAGGTCAACATGGGCATGACAATAATATTAGCATCAGCATGGGATTTGAGTTTTCATCATCAGATTTTCAATGATATGGATGGCTGAAAAGTTGGAGGTTGTAGTGGATTGAAGCCGGTCCTTTAAAGTATGAAGATTTGCTATCTTAATATAAACTGAGCATTGATTATATATATGTGTGAGAGATGATAGTCTGGACCAACTGATGAGTGCTGCTTTAGCATGAAATACATATATTGGTGATTATTAATCTTTTCTACATGTGTGTGGTCATGTGTACCAGTTGTATAAGATAATGTGGATAGTTGAAGGGTGCTTGAAAATCTGAGTTCAAATCCTTTATAATTTCAATTAAAGTCACAGGTTTGTGAAGAGTGCCTGGTTTCAAATATTTATATATTAAGCTTGTATCCTGTCCATCCCTCTTATATGTATTTAATGGATACTGTACTATACATGAGGGGTCAGAGTGACTTCAGGTCAACATGGGCATGGCAATAATATTACAATCAGCATGGGATTTGAGTTTTCATCATCAGACTTTCAATGATATGGATGGCTGAAAAGTTGGAGGTTGTAGTGGATTGAAGCCTGTCCTTTAAAGTATGAAGATTTGCTATCTTAATATAAACTGAGTATTGATTATATATATGTGTGAGAGATGATAGTCTGGACCAACTGATGAGTGCTCGTTTAGCATGAAATACATATATTGATGATTATTAATCTTTTCTACATGTGTGTGGTCATGTGTACCAGTTGTATGAGATAATGTGGATAGTTGAAGGGTGCTTGAAAATCTGAGTTCAAATCCTCTATAATTACAATTAAGCTCCCAGGTTTGGGAAGAGTGCCTGGTTTCAAATATATATATATAGACCTATGTTTAATTTAAAGTTTACATATTAAATCTTCTTTAATTGTTACAATCAGATGCTGTCTTCAATCCTGTATAATTAATTGAGTTAAATAATACTAAAGTGCATATTTTATCTAATTGATAAATTAATTTTACTCTGAATTACCAACAGTGTTGACAAAGGTATGCTTTCAAGCATCATAGCTATCAAACAAAGATAGCTTCATTTTATTCTTCATCTTTTGTTCAACATTTAGAGTGATTTTAATTTATGACCTAGGGCAAAATCATTTACTTTGTATATATATATAATATAATTATATGGGACCATTAATAAAGGTGGGATTCTAATCTATTGCTAAAAGGAGCTTGTCTTGACAACAATTTGAAATTTTTATTGTTATCTACTTTGGGAGTGTCTAAATGTTGACTGGTTTCTAATAATTATTTATAGACACATTTACCTTGAGCATTATTACACTTATTATTTAAGTATTACTTTGGGTGCAGTTTGACAAAATATAATTGCAATTTGTAATGTTATAATTGACTCTTTATTAGTCTGCATTCATAACAGGTTATATTTACCTGTTTAAGAAGGTTTAGTTGGACTCTTTTTATCAATAATATTAATCTCTGTGGTCAAGTTGCAATCTTTAATGCCTATATAAATATATAAGATAATTAATAGAGTTTGGTTTCCGATACTATTGTTAAATGGAGATTCCTTAGACAACAGTTTAAAATTATTGATTGATATCTAAATAGGGATTTTCTAAGAGTTGACTATTTTCTAATAGTTGTATGTGTGTGTGCTTTCATGGATTACAGATATAAAAGACATATTTTGCATAGATATTCCAACATTTTGCAAAATATGTATTTTAGATAAACTTAACTCTATGAATATAATTTCAAATGTCTACTTCATTACACATTTCTTAAACATATGATCAAAAACAACTTTAAAAAAATAAATGATCTCCAACATGCACACTTCAACCTGAATCAACACTCAGAAGTTGGCTCAGATCACATTCTTTTACATATTTGTAATCTATTGTTCAGTATTTAAAGATAGCACATAACTATAGTTTAATTACAAGCATCAAACTTTCTGTATTGACAACATTACCACAAACCCCTTTATGTAAATATATTAATAATTATTACTAATCATTTATTAAACTACAAATTATCCTTAATTCAAATACACACACACACACACACACATATATATATATATATATAATTAAAATTATCCAAAATTCAACCAGACCAGCATAAAAATAACATTAAAACACAACCAAAGGTTTCACTGCTACAAGCAGACTTCTCAAGTGTAGAGAACTACAAAAACAACACAATATGTATAATATTAAACCTTACCCACAAATCCATTCACTTCCCATCCACCTTTAATATTAAAAGAACTCTTAAATAAGTTAACTGCTTCAGAATAATAAATTTTCAATAATAAAAATTCTTTAATTCTTCTTTTGATTTCATTTCTCTCAAGAAGACAACCTTAGCTTCATCAAAATCAATAATGTGGCCTGTATCTTTTTCATGGACATACAAAGCAGAACTAAGATATCTATTTTTAACTTTACTTTTATGAACCTTTATTCTTCCATTTAAACTCAAACTACTCTGACCTATGTAAACCTTCTTACAAATAAACAAAGGATAAAATATACTACACCAGGAATAGTCTTTCTATCAAAAATTTCTTTTGTATTATTTGATAAATTATTCAATGTAACACCTCTTTTCCAATCAATTTTCTTATTTCCAAACAATTTACTATTTCTACATACAATTTTAGAAGAAGACACTTTAAATGGCAAAAAAATAAAATCATATTTTTGTTTAACCTTTACATCCTTACAAATATTACTATTAAATAAAATACTTTTAACAAATTTATCAGAGTAACCAACCCTCAAGTAATCTTTATAAAATTGATATTACTGAAACAATGCTACTCCACTAGAATTATTTAATTTATTATTCCTATGACAATAATTTCTTAAAGCATCTACTTTATGAGATACAGACTGATAGCTATCAGGTTTAATTATAGATCTTAATTCTATACTTTTAACTAAATGACTGCACAGTAAATAATAAGTCTCTACATTTCTAATCACCAAAAGATCTAAAACTTTTAACTTACCAAAATCTAACCCTCCTCCTTCTAACACAAATTTTATAGAAGGATCAAAACAATTAAACTCATTTTTGATAATCAAAAAACAATTAAACTCATTTACAAATTCCTTCAATTTATCATTCTCAACTACATATTAACAATCATCAACATATAAACAATTCTTTTTAATAATAATTTCCTTTTCCATATAATTAATATAAACTGAACATACTAAAGGAGAAATAATATAACCTATTATCAACCCTTCCTTAATCTTTTAAAAATTATCTTTATAAGTAAAATACATAGAATCTTACAATAACAAAAGCAAATCTTTAATTACCTTAATTTTGTTTTTTGATAAAGAATTTTTCTTAATCAATACAGACATAAGAACATCAATACTGCTTAACCTATTAACAGACTGATACATATTTTCAATATCTAAACTGCCAAATACCCAATTACTTTCAATTTTAAAATTATTAATCTTATCAAAAGCCTCAAAAGAAGAAGAAACTGTGTAATGACCAAAATCAACAAATTGTTTTATGAAATTATTCAAGAATCTAGAAATACTCTCTACAACACTACCTGTAAAATCAAAAATGAATCTTAAAGGAAAACCATCTTTATGAGTCTTAATATTCACAAACATCTTAGATGATGTGAAATCATTAGGATAGCATTTTAAATAATCTAGTCTATTAAAAAAATTTTAATTAACCAGTTTCTTCATAATATCTATCAATTTTCTTTTAATCAAATTATCTGGATTCTTATCTAAAAACATATATTTACCATTATTTAATTCTCTATCCATTTTCTCTTTGAATTCATATCCTTTCATAATGACAAACCTACCAGCTTTGTCTTCACAAGAAATAATTACATCATTAGCAATTAACCTATTCTTAATATGTTTAATCTCAGCAGGATTAATACCAATTTTTTCTTTCTTTTTTAAACTTTTATTCAAAATCGATTGAATACAAACTTTCTGATCATTACTCAAATTACTAGATTCAATAGACGAAATTGTATCAAAAACTATATTTTTTGAATGATGTAGAACAAAATTAGGGCCTTTACCAAGAATATCTAATTCTCTATCATTTAACTTCATATCAGAAAGATTAACAACTCTATCATCAGATGCATTACACTCATACCCTTTTTCACTACAATAAATTATATTAACTTTCCCAAACAACCACTTCCATTTTCTTTCATATTTTTTACAATAGAAATTTGACCTATTCGATCTCTATTGTCTCATAAAAAAATTCAAAATTGAATAATTAAAATCTTGCCTCCTGTCTAAATAATATCTATTTCTTTTATATACATAAATAAATTTGTAAAACCTTACAATATTTTTTTTAAAAAAAACCATTCAAAATATATCTTTGTAACTTAAAAACCAAATTCCTATTTGTAAACAACTTTTTATTTCTACTAAAATTAATAACACAACACCTAGGAAAAACAGAAAATTCCCTAATTTTTTAAAAAAAAAAAAATCTGCCATCTTAAAGACTCTATCCTATCACTCAATCTAGACAAATTTTTAATCCTTTTAATATCATTCAATGTATATATCTTAAATTTTTATTAATGAATAATGTCTATAGTGATCCTAGAGATATCAATACGGAGTATTCAGTTTGATAACTTTCACTCTATCAATCTCATGAAAAATACGACTGGTTTCTTTCCACCTCTTAAAACTTTTACCCTCTCATATGATTTTTCAACAAATTAGAATTATTCTGAAACTATGAATTTGTTTCAAAAATATTTTTGATATTAAAAAAATTGTAATATTACTTGAAATTGTGAAAACTTAAAATACATATTATCATGTTATTTTATTTTTAGCAGAAAGCATTTTTTCATTTAATTCTGACTTTATTGTGAATGAATATATTTCGTTTAATATACATATATATGTGATGATGTACATATAAAATTTCAAATCAAAAGAAAAAGGTTAACTTATTACCCTACTATAACATCTATTTGTAAAGAAACATTATTATATTCGATAAAATTTTACATTCAATTATTTTTTACTAAAATAATGACTAATAAGATAATCCATTTACCTACATAACCGTTTGTAATCTTGGTGTGAAATAAATGAATAGAAAAAATAATTTTAAAAAAAATATTGAGTACAATTGTTCAAGTAAAATATGTATATCTCTGCAGGGAAATATTAAAAGAGAATAAAAGATAAAGATTGCTGTTATAGAAAATAACATTAATAAATTCTGTTTGATTTTCTAACTGAATATTTAAATTCTTTGTGTCATTTGTGAATAAAACCATTTAAAAATCTTATAAAATAAAAACTATATAAAAGTAAAAGTCTCCAAACATGTAACTAAGGACCATTTCAACATAAACCAAAAACGCATCTTTTTCCACATGGTCACAATAATAATTCTCAGTTTTTGAGCATCTATTCTATTTTCCTTCTCTATTTTATCCTCTCTTTAATAAATGGTTGATTTATTTTAAAAAAAACATTACTAGATGAATTTCTCCAATTGACTGTGGACATGTTGCTAAAATAATAATAATAATAATAATAATAATAATAATAATAATAATAATAATAATAATAATAATAATAATAATAATAATAATAATAATAATAATAATAATAATAATAATAATAATAATAATAATAATAATAATAATAATAATAATAATAATAATATATAGCCATTACTAATCAAGGATAGCTATTTTAACTCAAAAAAGTAAATAGAAATGAGATTTGCGATTATGTACAAATTAATATGTAAAACATAAATTCTTCCATGCATATAACATGTGGATCTAATTGTTGTTAATTTAATATTTTATAATGTCTATTAATTTCTTCAGCAAAAATGTTTATTTTTTAAGAATGTCAACACTGTTTCTAACTGTAGTTCTCCAATGGACTTTATTCCCTGCCACATCTTTTTAATGGGAACAATTGACTCTTTTTAGAATGTCATTAATTCTTATAACATAGAAGGGTCATATCTCTTCCATAAAAGTCATATTCAATACCACATTTAAAAATGGTTTAAGAAAATCTTGGATTGTTCATTCGGTTTACATGCCCAATCCAATAAAGTTTTGATTTCTCAATAATAGGCTCTATAGTATCACATCCAGCAAGCTGAAGAACATATTGATTGGTTTAATGATCATACCATTATATTTTTCAAATTGGATAGAGAATTCTTTAATGATTTTAGAATATCCAAGTTTCACATATTTACAGTGAGTTAGGCAAATTAGTAACTCTATATTACAACAAACATTTGTAGTAGTTATTTACTTGTGATGATTTATATTCTATATTTCAGTTTGTTAAAAGCAGAAGTAGCATTTTGACTGTCCAAGCTAAAAGCAGCAGAAAATTGTTTTTTCAGTCACTGGTGATATAAGAACATGACTTTTTTGATTATTAACTGATAAACCAAAGCCTATATATGCTGCACCTAAACCAATAAAAACAGTCTATAAATCATCTTAAAACTGGCAAAATAACACAATTATCAGCATATTATAATTCCAAAATTCAAAAGTTATTGTTTATGCTCTTAATTGGTTAAAATTAAAGATTCCACCATCTTAACTATATCTAATCTTGACTCCTGCATGACTAAAAGCTTATAAAAATTTCAAAAACAGTTGTCATTAAAAATTGAAAACATTGTTGTATCACATACTCATCATTATTTAACATCAGTTTCCATTTAAAATGTTACAGATTTACTACTTGTGCAAATAAAAAATTTTCTCACTCTATCATGTAGAAATTTATACTGTGAATACATTTTGGTAAACATTCAACTAATGTTAAACAATGTCACATATTATTCATATTAAGTGAATCAAATGCATTTACCAAATCAATAAAAGCAATGGAGAAAAAAAATAAACTTTTATCAAAATCTAATGTCTTAAATATGTTGTAATTAATGGTGTAGTTGAATAACAAATTATTGGAATATTTAATAATACGTTACAAAAAAAAACTGGTAAAAACAAAAAAAAATATTATCATTAATTAAAGAGAAAATATTTTGGGCATACATGCAATGTATGATTTTGTAAAGATAAATTTTCTTAATTAAAGTATTTCTTTATATACGTTTCACTAATGGCTGAGATAATGCTTGCTATAAAAAGCTTTGCTTTTTGTAACATTATATTTAATCCTGCTTCATCATAAACACATATGTATCCATATAAACATGTATGCAAATATTTGTCTATATATAAAGATTAAGCACTATAATGAAAGCAAGCATGTAAATAGTAAATTAATTATCAGCTCTCTTAAATTGTTTTATATAATCTAATATGCTAATAAACAAATAAAAATATAAATTGTCTTTTTGTGAGTATACATTGAATTGCTCATACAAAAATCACCACGGACAGGTATATCATAAAGACTGAATCTACCAACACAGTTAAAAGCATATTATTGATTATAAGTTAATATGTTTGTGTAAAATTGTCAGTGACAATACTAATGTACATGTAATTAAAATTACCCCAAATCCAAAATTCACCCAGACAAGCAAAAAATAATGTTAAAGCACAACCAAAGGTTGCACTGCTACAAGCAGACTTCTCAAGTGTAAAAAACTACAAACACTACACTACACTATATATATATATATATATATATATATATATATATATTAGTAAAAATCAGTCATATATCACATGACCTATATAGCTTGTATTACCAATATGTAATATATAAAGAGCCTGCTACTAGCTCTAAACAAGCTTAATTTTTTTTATGATAAATGCTACAAGAGAAAATACATGAAGCTTTTATCTATGATGGTCCCCATCCCCAGACTGGTTTCGAGCTATGGCTCTCATCAGTGAGGGGCTAGGACATAAGATTCAAAATATTAACTCAAGCTAAGCATTTATCTAATTCTTAAATATTAAGAAAAAGATCCAAATCTTCAGACACCTACATGTCTTCAAACTCAGCTCTTTAACCAAAGAAACTATATGAGCCTGAACTAAATTCAGAGATCCCATATATTAGTAGGCTTAGCAGTTTAATATAGCCAAAGCCCTAATAGCAAAATTATAATAGTAAAAATCAGTCATATATCACATGACCTATATAGCTTGTATTACTAATATGTAATATATAAAGAGCCTGCTACTAGCTCTAAACAAGCTTAATTTTTTTTTTTATGATAAATGCTACAAGAGAAAATACATGAAGCTTTTATCTAAAAAAAAATAAAATAAAAGCTTTATGTATTTTCTCTTGTAGCATTTATCATAAAAAAAATTTAAGCTTGTTTAGAGCTAGTAGCAGGCTCTTTATATTATATTATATATATATATATTAAACATTACCCGCAAATCTATTTGCTTCCAATCCACCCTTATTATTAAAAGAACTCTTAAGTAATTAATTGCTTCAGAATAATAAATTTTCAATAATAAAGATTACTTAATTCTTCTTTCGATTTCATTTTTCTCAAAGAAGACAACCTTAGCTCCATTAAAATTAATAGTATGTCCTGTATCTTTTTCATGGACATACAAAGCAGAACTAACATATTTATTTCTAACTCTATTTTTATGAACCTATATTATTTCATTTAAACTCAAACTACTCTGACCCCTATGTAGATCTTCTTACAAAAAAAAGGAATAAAATATACTACACCAGAAATAGTCCTCCTATCAAAACTTTCCTTTGTATTATTTAATAAATGATTCAATGTAATACCCATTTTCTAATCAAAATTTCTTATTTCCAAACAATTTAGTGTTCCTACATACAATTTTATAAAAAGACAATTTAAATGGCAAAGAAACAAAATCATATTTTTTTAATCCTTTACATCCTCACAAATATTACTATTAAATATAATACTTTTAACAAATTTATCAGAGTATCCAACTCTCAAATAATATTTATAGAATTGACCTCTCTGAAACAAAGCTACACCACTAGAATTATTTAATTTTTTATTCCGATGATAATACTTCCTTAAAGCAGCTACTTTGTGAGATACAGACTGATTGCTATCAGGTTTAATTATAGATCTTAATTTGTACTTTTAACAAAATGATTGCATGTTAAACAATTAGTCTCTACATTTCTAATCACCAAAAGATCTAAAACTTTTAACTTACCAAAATCTAACCCTACTCCTTCTAACACAAATTTTATAGAAGGATCAAAACAATTAAACTCATTTTTGATAATCAAAAAACAATTAATCTCATTTACAAATTCCTTCAATTTATCATTCTCAACTACATATTAACAATCATCAACATATCTGATAAATAACTTTACATATAAACAATTCTTTTTTATAATAATTTCCTTTTCCATATAATTAATATAAACTGAACATACTAAAGGAGAAATAATATAACCTATTATCAACCCTTCCTTAATCTTTTAAAAATTATATTTATAAGTAAAATACATAGAATCTTACAATATGAAAAGCAAATCTTTAATTACCTTAATTTTGTTTTTTGATAAAGAATTTTTCTTAATCAATACAGACATAAGAACATCAATACTGCTTAACCTATTAACAGACTGATACATATTTTCAATATCTAAACTGCCAAATACCCAATTACTTTCAATTTTAAAATTATTAATCTTATCAAAAGCCTCAAAAGAAGAAGAAACTGTGTAATGACCAAAATCAACAAATTGTTTTATGAAATTATTCAAGAATCTAGAAATACTCTCTACAACACTACCTGTAAAATCAAAAATGAATCTTAAAGGAAAACCATCTTTATGAGTCTTAATATTCACAAACATCTTAGCTGATGTGAAATCATTAGGATAGCATTTTAAATAATCTAGTCCAGCGTTTCCCAACCTGTGGTACGCGTACCACAGGTGGTACGCGAGTTGCTGGTTGGTGGTACGCGAAAAATAATCAATAATGGCAGACATAAAAAAAATCAAATCATAAAAATATCATAGAAACGTTTTTTCCTATAATTCATAAAAATTATTTTAATTAATAATATTATACAGTAAAGTTGTTAATATGTACAGTCGATGATCGAAAATCCAGCAATCGATATCGTTTTTTTGGAGTGCATTTTTAAATTTAGCCGTTAGCCATTAGTAACTTGAGATATTGCCGCCACTGTTGTCATGGTGCTGCACTCTTGTTCACTTCCCCGCGCAGCTTACAAGTGACAAGTTATTGTTTGTGATTGTATCGTCTTTGTTTATTAAAATTCATTGATCCCCATATAACCCGCTTATTCGAATTTAGACAAGAAGGACAGTTTTTTTTTTTTAAAGACAATTCTTTTGATCTTTCTTCGAAATTGTATGATTTTGGTTGGCTTCATTCAGGTGATTGCATATTTAACTGATATTTTTTTGCAAATAAATAATTTAAATTTGACACCTCAGAACAACTCGATAACGATCTTTAATGTTAATGATAAAATTGAAAATATGATTAAGAAATTAGATTTTTGGAAGCAGTGTATTGAAAACAATCAACCGAAAGTATTCAAAACTCTACATATTTTTTTGTTTGAAAATAAGGTTAGTCTGTCTCAAGATATATGAGAAAATATAATAGCACATTTAACAGGATTAAAATTGTCTTTAATGGAATATTTTGCAAAACCCGAAAACACAAATGATAAGTGGATTTCAAACCCCTTCTATGAAGAACATTTAGAAAAAGCTACATCATTATCAATAAAAGAGAAAGAAAATTTAATGTTATTATCGACACAATCTAATTAATTTTGGTTAAACATTAAAGATTATGAACAACTTTCTGAGAAAGCTCTTAAATTATTATTACCGTTTACTAGTATGAAATTAGTAGAGAAAGAGCTTTTTCTACATATATTTAAAAAAAAAAAAGTATTGAAACAAATTGAATGCAGCTGTAGACTTAAGGGTATACCTCACATCTTTTGACCCAAATTTCAAAAAATTATGTTTTTCGAAACAAGCACAAGGATCTCATTAAATTTATTTTATAAAAATATTTGATTATGATAAAATATATTAATTGGTTTTTTTATAATTTTGTGTTTTTATTAAAACCATTTATTAGTAAACGAAATATGACAAAATAGTAGATAAATATGAAACTTTGAATAAACACACACACACATATATATATGTTACAGTGAATTTATATTTTCAGTGAGTTTATAATCGTTTAAGCTGTTTCAATGTAATTTGTCTCATTGTGATGTGAATACATGGTCACCCTATAATATTTATAATGCAAATAAAATAACACACTCGCAATAAATTTCACAAAATACAATCATTTTTACGAAGTGGTACAATTTAGCGTGATGTACTACCAAGTGGTACGCGAGCCAAAAAAAGGTTGGGAAACGCTGATCTAGTCTATTAAAAA
>JAQFVV010014797.1:0-26808 GCA_028023455.1 Epiperipatus broadwayi | reverse complement strand
ATTAAGTATATATATATAGTTGTCTATTTATTTAGAGTTGTGTACATATTCTAATTGAAATCTAACTTGAAAACTTTGCGTGTGAGTAAAATACTTGTAAAATAATATAGGCGCTATAGTACCTGAACGCAAAGCTATTTTATACTTTAAACAAAATAAAATTATACTATTCTGCAAGCGCTTTCAAGAGATGTGCTCTCATCTTCATAGCTTTAAGTGAATTAATTATATGCAATTATGCAAAGCACTTGCAGAATAGTATAATTTTATTTTGTTTAAAGTATAAAATAGCTTTGCGTTCAGGTGCAATAGCGTCTATATTATTTTACAAGTACATATTCTCTAGTAGAATATATTTTACTATATTTTATCTATGGTAGATACATATAATATAGTTTATATATATTGTAATGGAATAAGTATATGTCATTACATTTCTTTCAAATAAAAGTGGAAAAAAATGTAAAATCACCCTCAAGTAGAAATATATGTAAAAAAAGGAGAATATAATAATTTTATTTAAATTAATATATATAATGCACAGATGGCAAACTAATTATATAATTATTTAAAGTTTAAAATCTAAAAACAAGATTGTTTTAATATAAAAGAATAAAAAAAAAAGTTATTAATTAGTTATTTTTAATCTTAGAATGGAAATGATTTTCTATATTGACGTAATAGCAAACAGGCCTTTGGGCATAAAGTCAGATAAGTGATAAATTAAAAAAAATACTAGTGATAAAATTTTGAATTCCTGCTCTAAAAAAAGCTAGCCAATAACAATGGAATTAAACACAAGGTCCACAGAGAAAAGTCATCATCGCCAATAAAAACATGCCAAGCCAGGCAAGATCGATCCTGGAATTTGATGATAAGAATTCAAAAAGATATAAAAAGAAAAGTTTGAGGATGAGATTAGATTTGGATTGCTCTTGTTAATTGCATGTTATTTAAATATATTTATAAGTGTATTGAGGATCACCAAAATGTAGGGGTCAGCAATAATTTATGTTTCCCATGTTTGCACCAGCTGAGGCAGTCTCAGTCAGTATGATGGTTCCTGGAAATTGACCAGCAACAGACTTGTCTCCACCTAGAACAATATGAAATGGAAAGAACTTTGAATTGTGTGACGTATCAAGGACTACAAAGACAGATTTTACCTACAGCATTAGAAAGTATAAACTTTTGTTTTAAATGAAATATGAACATTAATTACATAATACGAACTTTTCAAGTATCTTAAGTGTCACTTAACTTTTTAAAGAAATCTCTCTCTTATCTGACTAAAATTTTAAATTATTTATATATTTTTTTATATGTGTGTTTAGTATCATTTACATTCTCGTAAATTTCTTTTAAATTAATAATTTAAAATAAGTGTAAATGGCTACATAGATATATGTTAGTTTAAGGTGTGGTAATTTTGGGCTAATTGTTTTGTAGTTAAATCAGTGCTTGTGGATAGATGTACGGATGTTTTATGTCAAGGTAATCTGAATAGGTGCATTGCATACTCATTCCCTTGTACTGCATTAGCATATAGGGCATAATACCCACCTGAACGTATGGCCCAAAAATGTAGCCATCATGTTGACAAGGGTCGACATATTTCCTATACCATTGATATTCTTATACACTGACTGTGACAGTAAGCCAGCAAAGACTGCTATCCCCTTTTACAGAGCATCTCTTCTATATATATTTCAATAATTTCGTTTTTGTATCACCAATTGAGCAGTGGATCATTCCTGTCTGTTGGTAAAATTTATTAATGATCATGGGGAAGATGCTCAATCCTTCCCACCATGTTTCGTTACTTCTCTAATGATATCATGCTACAGATATAAATTCCTGTTAGCTTGGTTGTTTTATGCTAATAATCTCATTTTGCATTGGTCACATCAGTATATCAGTAAGCTAACATTGGTTTAAACGTGAGATTTTAGCCTAGGGTTAAAAGGGATTAGGTTGGTTATAAGTGTAATCTATGTAGCACATTCACGCTTTGTATTAAATCTATTAAATGCTTCCATCTGTGCATATAATTCAAATCAAATATATTCACTAGTTAATGTAATTTTCAAAATTTTCTTTTTTAATGTGTGGGTGCATAATAATAAAATGTTTTGTTTAATTAAATTTTGGCAGTAACTCATTTTATATATTTTATTAATATTTAAAATTAAGAATTAGAAATTTGAATATGCAGTGTGATTCTTTAAGCTCAGTTTCTCCCTGAGCTAGTGACTGGGGCTTTTGGTTCGATAAAAGCGTAACTTCTCCTTTGTGTATCTGCCTACTATATAAATTTTTTAGATTTTAATAACCTAGTGGCACCTTGGTATGGCAGATTAGATTAGGGAGATTCCATCAACCATTATATATGAGAAAGAAAAAAGTATATATATAAATATTGGTTATACTTTGAAACACTGAAAAACAATATTTATGCAGTTATTGATTTAATAATCTCATATGCTTTTTTGATAAATGTCTGCTTATGAAAGAGAGATCTTTTTGGGTGCTAGTTTATTAGTCAACTATAAGGTCTGTCATTTGCTAAAATCAAAATATATAACATTAAATAATTCAATAAACTTTATTATCTATTAAATGAAAGAAGGGAAATGGTATATGTTGAGGATGAATATGAAAAAAAAAAGTGTATATTTGGGAGTATAAATAAGATAAAAACAATGAATATGAGGATTAAAAAATGGAAGATGTAAAGATAGAAATGAATGTTGTGCACAAGATGCCAGGGAACAGTTTTTTTTAAAAAAAATTAAATAAGGACCAAGAATTTTAACAATAAAACCATCAAAACGTTACATGATCACCATTTTATATGTTTGCAAATTGCTGTTAATAAGTGTATGTGATGTGATGTGATGCACTGTGACTTCTTCTTATACAGAGTTAGGAATCTCTCAGCAACTACGCCCAGAGAAACATGTTAGCCACTTTACCTTTCCTTTACATTTCTCACCCTAAGTTTTCCCATATCCTGCTCCATCCCATTTCCACAACATAATCTTTGTCAACTCCATGGCCTTTATATCTAAATCCCCCTTATCTTTTCCCAAACCCAGCATAAAAATCAATAACCCACTTTCTATATAATCAATTTCCTTATATTTATTCTTCCACAACTTAATTATTTGTACCCTTGCTGCTTTCAGGCATTTACATTCAATTAACAGTTGCCTAATATTTTCTATGCCTTCCTTACACAACTTGCAGATTAAATCACCCACGTTTTTCCATTTACGTGTATAATCCCCTGTTGCTAAAGATCCCGTTCGAGCCTTAAACAGTAAACTACTTTCCTTGCTATTATCATAAATTAACTTGCACCCAATATTCCATTTACTTTTCATACTAGTTCTCCATCTCTCCAATTCTCTATTCTTTATTAATGCATCTATTCTTCTATCCCATTCCCTACCACTATTACACCCAACAATTCTCTTAACACAATCATGCCATCTTTTGTACAAGTATACTGACATAAATTCTCTATCCAAATCTTCTGCATACCGCATTACCTTTCTCCCCATCATGTTACCTGCTCTTTATCCATAACTCAATTAAATACTATTTTGGCTATTCTTTTATTATCCATAAACTGCAATCTACCGAACATTTTTATTTTGCTCTTTGCATCACTTATATAAAAACTTGACCATCCCATTTCTCCTTGAATTGCCTCCTTTGCTATCCATACATCTGCATCTAATGCATGTCTTCCTACTTCTCTTTGCACTTTTTCTAAGTAATTTAATACCCCTTTTTTTTTCTACGATAAAAACCAAATACACATCATTACCATATGTTAACCCTGCTACCGCCAGTCCCTTTTATACCATTCTAGCTTCATTATATTTTTTATATGAAAACCCTGTTAATTTCTTTATCAATCCCTTTCGTTTCTTTGCTTCATTTATCCATTTTTTTCTCCCATTCATCCAAGCAGTTTCTCTGATTATTTACTATCCTTTTGTCTAATTAGTTCAAGCCATCAGATGGAAAATTTAACATTTTATAGGTATGAGAGGAAAAAGTTATGGATAGGTAGGATGCTTCCTGCATAAAAATAGTCTAATTAGTCAGAAACCAGTAACTAAAAGCAAGTTGCATGACCATCTAGTGATATTTGATTTATTCTGTGCTTATATAATTTGTTTCAAGAATGGAGATAGAGTTCATTCTCTTTTCTCAAATGTTATGAAGGGAGAGTGATATTATGATCATTGGTATTCATAACAGAATATAATGATTTATATTCTTAAGCAAAGATACTTTTGAGAATAATTTTTGTGTTATGAAGTATAAGTTTTTAATTAATATTTAGTAGATTTAAACAATATTTGTAAATTTAATTACTCATCTGTTTATTAATGATTTTTGTCACTTTCTTATTAACAAAATTCCAAATTAATTTGAAAATATTCTTAATTATGTTACTTATATTCTGGAATTTTTTAATCTGAGAAATCACGTATCATTATAATTAATAGTAAAATATGTCAGATGATTCACATTATTATCTATATGTGTATATATTATGTATATATCGTGACCTTCTGAATAGGCACAAGAAAACGGTTGTAATTAAATAGCACTGTATCAGTATCAGCTGATTACATCTAACTAAAAAAAAAAGAAATAACTTGAAATTTTTAAAAAAAATTTCATTCGTAATCTAAAACTCTGTTTAGAAGCACTTGCAGATATTATTTGAAAGTTTTGAGATAATTAGTATTTTTCTTTGGTGAATATTTAATGACAGAGAGGGGGGGGGGCTTGTCACAGAAATTGCCAGTGTATAGTTTAAATTAATCCCAGTTTATTTTATTTGTCTACAGGATAGTGATTGATATTTGGTTTGGTGATTTTCTGGTTTATTTGCTCTTTGATATCCCAGTCTGTAGTATGTTTGACTCATGATCATAGAAACTTATATTTTGGGTTAGATTGGTTTAGTACCTGTAGGGCAGCATATGTGTGTGCATATATGTTTCTGCCATCTTCTAACTTCATTTTGAAAATATGAGAATAGACTTAAGGTTATTAAAAATGATTAAGAAATTTTACAATAGTAATTTTTATCAATACCAATTGAAGGATGTAAAATATATTCACCAACAGTTTGATTATTATTATCTTTGTCAAGCTATAATTCTGAAATTTAGTTGAAACATAGAATAAAAATAAAAATATGTATATAAAAGATGTAAAGACAACTGATTTAGAAAGTGGACATGTACTGTACTACAAAGCACAAAGATTGGAAGTACAAGTGGAGTAGGGTTCGTTATAAATAAAAAGTGGAAGTATTGATGGTGTATCAGAAATAATGATAAGATTAGTTATTCACCTTGTGGTGATAGAAATGAGAGAGGACATAAAGATGTGGGATTTGTAGAAAAAGAAAAACTTTATATTATGAATTCTTTTTATGAGAAAAATGCTAAATGAACATGGAACCATCTAAGCGAAGATACAACCAATTGGATTATATTTTGATTAACAGAAAGTATATATTTCAAAATTGTAATGTTCTTAATAAATTCAACACAGGAAGAGTATTAAACCACCAAGCATCGCATGATCACCATTTCTTATGATTGCTGGAGCTGTTAAAACAGGCAAAACTCTCCACACAGTAGTGCCACTCAGTGCAAAGACAATTCTGCCTAATAGGATAGTGGTGGCTATGGTTCTTAAAGAACCAAAGACACTAAAATGTATGGGTACTGAACTGAGTTCAAACCTATAGGATTATATAAGCTAATGAGCTTGGATTGAAATTATTATGTTTTCCAATTTTAGACTTATAGTTTTGTATTTAAGTAGAGATAAAAGGTGACTGCTAGCAGGTTGCATTGGATCCTAAGATCTAGATGCAGTGCTCTCTGATCCAAGGCTCCTCACTGATGAAATCTACAAGCTAGAAACTAGTCTGGGGGTGTTAGGTGAGTAGGCACTAGATAGGGATTTTATGCACAAACCTTGCATCCATTGATTACTCTGGCTTGCACTGAGTGGCACTACTCTATGGAGAGTTTTGCCTGTTATTCACATTCTTGTTTATTTTATTGAGGCTTTAGGGATCAATGCTAAATCATGTACTTTATTTTGTTTATATATGATTTGATTTCTTCAAACAATTCTATACAGCAGTGGCCTTTAAACCTTGGTCCGTGGACCGGTGCTGGGCCACAGAAGTTTTCTGTCGGTCTGTAGTAGACTGGCAGGAAAGTTTATAATAACAAAATAATAAGAGGTTAAACTTTTAATTAATATAAACAATTTTTATTTATTTTTTCATTTCATTTTTACCCAGTTAAAAAAAAAAGAAACAGAACGAAAACAAAATCTAATCAATCATACATAAATTAATTTCTTTTTCTAGTTATCATAGGTGTTTATGGGGGGGGGGGGGTAGAATTAATTTTTTTATTATTTTTTTAAAAAAATTCCAAATTAAAAAAAAAAAGTTTTTTATTATACAAACTCCATATATATAACTTCATCTTGTATATTTAACATTAAATACAGATATTACATTTATCATAATCATTGTCATGTAATTACACTAGCTGTGATATTTCCCAACATTCAGGTGAATAAAATTTATTCTTGCATGTTTTAACAATGAAATAATAAACGTAGCAATGCAGGCACATTAATGAGAATGATTGTTATTGTACTGTTTTCTGTAACAGTATGACTGTGCAACTCTAGAAAGAGTGTTCAACATGTAAAGGTAAGCAACACCATTACTATACACAGTAACTAGTGTGTTGTTTTGATCAGTTATAACAATTATGCTCATCTAAGGCTAAGCAGTTTACATCTTTAAGAAAATTTATCTATAGACTTCTGCCGGTCTGCGAAACCTTATTCTTATTTTTGCCAGTCCGCAGGTGTGAAAAGATTGAAGGCCACTGCTATACAGCATTGAAGAGAAACCAATTAATTTTAATATGGCTATCTTAAATTATCTTCTTATTATTTCAAGATATAAGTAGAACTTATTTATTTAAATTATTGAATCTGTGTTATGAGAGAGTAGATCTTATAATATCTTTAATTTTATATATTTATAATTATACAGTATTTATTTATTATTAGTTTTATATGTACATACAAACACACACATGTATTGGAGATTATTTAAGTCATCTAGATTTTGGCAGAAGATGTGATAGTTTTTTGCAAATATTATTTCAGAGCTTCAGGAAATAGTGCAAGAGTTATCAGATGAAAGTAAGGAAGTAGAATTTAAAGATAAATGCTAAAATGACTGAAGTAATGTTCAGTAGGCTTACTAAAAAGAAGAAAATAAAGTTTTTGCAAATATTATTTCAGAGCTTCAGGAAATAGTGCAAGAGTTATCAGATGAAAGTAAGGAAGTAGAATTTAAAGATAAATGCTAAAATGACTGAAGTAATGTTCAGTAGGCTTACTAAAAAGAAGAAAATAAAGATTGGTAATGTGGAACTGAAAAACTTGATAGCTACAAATATTTTGATCAGATTATTATTACAGATAGAAACCTACTGGATGAAATTAAATCATAGAATTAAACTCGCATGGAATGCTTTTGTTAGAAATAACAATATTAAAAGGAAATATGCCTACATGTTTGAAAAGAAATTTTTTCAATAATTATGTTTTTACCATTTCTTACTTATACATCTGAGATTTGGACACTTAACAAGAGAACAATACAAAGATTTCAGATCATTTAACAAAGTATAACAATATGTATATTATAATTAACAAGAAGGAATCAAAAACGAAATACATGGATGAGAGAACAGGTATTATTGACATCATTGAAAGAATTGAGAAACTGAAGTGGAGCTGGATTGAACATATTGCTAGAAGAGATAATAATAGATGGACAGTTAAGTACATTTGTGACATGAATGGATGAATTAAAACGTTTGATAGTGTGATGTGGAGAAGACGGTCCAAAGATTGTATTAAACTTGGAGAGATCTTTATCTTGCAGTGAATTAATAATGGTTGAAAATGATGGCCACACCTATTTTAAACTTATGAATAAAGATATTTGTAAAGGTAATGTGATGTACTTGATTTAATGTTACTTACAAGAAACAACCAAATACACCTAATTCAAGTAACGATTACTCTCTTGCATAAAATTAAGATATCCCACTTAACAGATACAAGATTTTATTAGTATGAAAAATAACAATCATTTATAAACAGAATTATCATTAGTTCTACTAGCGCCTGTAAGGCTTAAAAAAATAATAATAAGACAGGTATAGTCTGTATAATTACCCTAGGTCGGTCTTTGATACCTTCAGACCCGAATATCTGGTTCTCCTCCCATCGTTGGTCCTGTTCTGAATTCGCACTATACTTTAGTCTCTTAGAAAATCAGGACTCACATTAATCTGTCCTTTCTCTGCTAGATTATATCTACTTTTTGTTCTATTGTTTATTCCTTATCAATTTTAATCACCAAATTATTCTGGGCTTATTTCTGAACTAATTAATTAAATTGTTCTTTACATTTTTAATCCTTCATTTAATTAATTATTTATTCGGATCTTCCATCTTGTTTTACACCTTGCTTTTAATAAAATATCTATATGAAAAACCATTTGTAATTTCTAATTTTCATTTTTATTAAATCTACTCATTTACTTTCACATGTAATTATTTAACACTTTTAACTTCTGGAGTACACACAGTTTCAAACGTATTATCTCTTAATATTCCTCCCCCACTCCAGAAGTTACGGTTTATCCATCTTATACATATTCTTTTAGGTACAAAGGTCTTCTTTTACATCGTATTGGTCTAGGTGATTTCTTCTTTTCAATCTGTATTTTATTTTCTTCAACCGCATCTTCTTCGATGTCCGTCAGTATCATCTGTTTATCTGAATTCTTTTCCATTTGCATGTTGGAACTGCTGGAACATATCTAGTTGTATGTCATCTTCACTTTTACAAATATGATTTTTGTGACGCTTATATATGTTTCTGTTTTCCCCTTTAATATCATAAATTTGCTTTGATCGCGCTCGTTCAATTTTTCCCTTAACCCATTGTTTATGTAGAATATCTCTGAATATTACCACGTCTCCAATGTTAAAGTTTTTCACTGGGTCTTGGTTATATTTATATATATCTGTATCAGGTCGCAAAAAATCCTAAATTAGTTTGTATTTTCCGACCGAATAACATTTCAGCTGGCGATTTTCCAGTCGTTGTTGATGGAGTTATATATTGATACATCATGAATTCCTGTAAGACATTTTTCATATCCGTATTTTTATTTTTTCTTAAATATTTCTTCACTTGCCCTACCGCGTTTTCCGCCAAACCATTTGATTCAGGGTGATAAAGGGGTGTTAATACATGTTTGATGTCCCATTTTCCAAATTGTATTTTTAATTCTTCAATCGCAATTCCAGTTCTGTTGTCAGAGATAATTACTTGTGGAAATCCATGTATATAAAATATGTCTGTTAAACATTTTATTGTTTCGTTTGCACTAGTATTTTTAACCTCGTGACATTCTATTCATTTAGAAAAAGCATCGATTAAAATTAAATAATTTCTTCCTTCTATTGGACCTGCATGGTCTATATGAAGTCTTTGCCATGGATATATTGGTTTAGGCCAAGAAGAATATTGTTTATTCGGCAGAGCTATTTCAGACTTACATTTATCATATTTCTTAATATACTTTTCAATATCATTACTTATCTGCAGCCACCAAACATATCTCCAAGCTAGAGCTTTAGCTCGCACGATGCCTGGGTGCCCCTGATGCAAAAGTTCTAGAACTTTCATTCTCCCTATAGGAGGTATAACTACCCTGTCTCCCATAATAATACACCCTTTACAGACCGACAATTTGTCTCTATTGACCCAAAACCCCATTGCTACATTTTCAGATTTTTTATTAGGCCAACCTTTGCTTATCCATTTCCTAAGTAACGCATGCCCATCATTTTCATTTGTCCATGTCTAAACTACTTTACTATTTATGACTTGTGATTTCATATTGTCAATGTGATTGATTAACTTCCACATCAGTTTCATAGTTGTCATTATTTCCGGGCACTCTAGATAGAGCGTCCGCATGAGAAATTATCTTTCCTTTTTGATATTTTAGATTGAAATCATAAGCAGTAAGTGTATTAGCCCATCTGAGCATGCGTGGACTTAAATGCTCTGGCATCGGACGATCTTTTCCTATAATCCCTAACAAAGGTTTGTGATCTGTTACTAATTCAAATTTCCGTTCATATATATAAACTGGTGAAATTTTTTCACAGCAAACATGACTGCCAAAGCTTTTTTGTCCAGCTGACTATAATTTTTTTCAGCTTTAGACAAAGTCCGAGAAGCATAAGCTACAGGACGTTCATGCCCGTCTATTTGATGTGCTAAAACTGCTCCGATTCCATATTATGATGCATCCGTAGTAATAGTGATGTCTTTGTCACTATCAAAATGCACTAATAAGCTACTAAATGTTAACAATTCCTTAACTGCTTTAAACGCTTTTTCATGTTTGGTATTCCAAATCCATTTCTGATCTTTGCGTGGCAGTTCGTATAGGGGAGTTGCGACCATCGCTTTGTTCTTTACAAACGGTTCGAAAAAATTAATCAAACCTAGGAAAGCTTGAAGTTGCTTGACATTTATTGGGCTTGGAACATCTTTGACTGCCCTAATTTTTTTAGTTAACAGATTTTTCCCTTTTTCCGAAATAAGATGGCCTAAAAACTTTAATTCTTCCATTTCCCAAACTCATTTTTTAACATTTAATTTTACCCCTCGTTATTTAGTTTCTCGCATACTTCCCGAATTTTACTTCTTAATTTTTCCGGTGACATCGCAGCAATCAAAATGTCGTCATAATATGGTGTCACTCCTTCCAAGCCTTGTAATATTGAATTTATTTTTGCTTGAAATATGTTTGGAGCTGATGTAATTCCAAAAGTGAGACGATTACATTTGAATAATCCAAAAGGGGTCGTAATTGTTAATAACCGAACTGTATCATCCGTAACTTTTAGTTGGTGATATGCTGAATTTAAATCGAATTTCGCAAAATTTTTTGCTTTAGCTAGATTACTGAGAATCTCATGTACATTCGGCACCGGGTAAGCTCCTTTATTAAGATACTTATTTACTGTTGTTCTATAATCTCCACACAGCCTAATTTTTACATCTGGTTTTGTTAACACAGCAATCGGCGTGGCCCAATCCACCTCCTCGACTGGGGATAACACGTCTTTTTTAACTAATGCTTCTATTTTTTCCTCTACTAACTGCCTTCGTGCAAAAGGTATTTTTCTCGGTTTACAAATAACCGGTTTAGCATTTTCATTTAAGTGCAAGTCAATGGGATTTGATTTTATCAAACATAAATCTTCCGTAAATAAATTCGGATATAACTATCATTTCTTTTTCCACCGAGACCTTTTTAACTATATTAAATTTAATGCCTAAGTTTTTAAACCAGTTTCTTCCTATTAATGGACTAATATCTTTATCTACTACTATATATAGGTAATTTGTAGTTTTTATTTTTAAAACCAACTATTATTTCGGATTTTCCAATTAACTTGATCGGGTTCCCGTTGACATCTCTAACGTTAATGTTAGCTTTCTGTATTTTAATCTGAGGGCTCTCTGTGGATATTTCCTTCCACTTTTTCATAGATATTAACGAAATTCCTGAGCTACTATCTATTTCCATTTCTACTCTTTTGTTACTTAACTTAATCTCTAGCATGAATTGATCCTGCTCATTTTTTAAAATATTTTTTTTAATTACAGTTTTCCACTGTTTTTGATCTTTACCATATTCAGATTTTCGTTTAGGTTTTTTGCACACTGCTGCAAAATGGCCTTTGCCCTCACAGTTGTAACATTTTTCGTTCCTCCATTTACAGCTTTTAGACAAATGACCTACTTTACCACAACAAAAACATTTTATTTCGAAACTTTTCCCTTCTTTAGTACAATCCTTATCCTTTCTCTCTATTTTAAAAATACTATTCCTAGAGTTTTCCTTCGTTCTATTTGAAAAAGCTAAAGCTTGTTCTACCACTGATTCGTATACTATTCCCTTTTGAATAGCACCTTCATAAGTCATCTGAGTTTCAAACAATAACGATTGACACAATTTATCGTCCTTAATTCCCCATAATAACTGGTAAATAAGAATTTGTTCCACAAAGTCGCAGTACTTGCAATTCTTTGCTAATTGGCGTAGAACAATATATTCTTTTATCAATTCGAATTTGTCTTTTTTGCGGTTCCTCAATTTTAACCTAGCTAAATACTTCGATGGTCTTGGGCTAAAATAATCTGTTAGTCTTTGAACCAGGTCATCGTAGTTACTACTATCTGTAACTTGTCCATTATACAATTTGTTTACTATTTCAATAACTTTTCTACCTGACAAACATAATAACGCTGCTACTTTCCTGTCATTTTCAACAATACTATTTAACTTAAAATAATTTTGTAATTGAAGCACATAAAAGGGCCATTCGTGTGGATTATCTATCCCAAATTCCGATATATTAGCTTGTCCTATCGACATTTTAATTCTTTAACAACTCACAGACTTCTGAATTACTGTTCGGTGTACTTCTTTAATAAGCCTGAAAAACAGGTTTTCTTCTGACTGCGCCAAAATTGTGATGTACTTGATTTAATGTTACTTACGAGAAACAACCAAATACACCTAATTCAAGTAACGATTACTCTCTTGCATAAAATTAAGATATCCCAATTAACAGATACAAGATTTTATTAGTATGAAAAATAACAATCATTTATAAACAGAATTATCATTAGTTACTACTAGCGCCTGTAAGACTTACAAAAATAATAATGACAGGTATAGTCTGTATAATTCCCCTAGGTCGGTCTTTGGTATCTTCAGACCCGAATATCTGGTTCTCCTCCTATCGTTGGTCCTGTTCTGAATTCGCGCTACACTTTAGTCTCTCAGAAAATCAGGACTCACACTAATCTGTCCTTTCTCTGCTAGATTATATCTACTTTTTGTTCTATTGTTTATTCCTTATCAATTTTAATCACCAAATTATTCTGGGCTTATTTCTGAACTAATTAATTAAATTGTTCTTTACATTTTTAATCCTTCATTTAATTAATTATTTATTCGGATCTTCCATCTTGTTTTACACCTTGCTTTTAATAAAATATCTATATGAAAAACCATTTGTAATTTTTAATTTTAATTTTTATTAAATCTACTCGTTTACTTTCACATGTAATTATTTAACACTTTTAACTTCTGGAGTACACACAGTTTCAAACGTATTTTCTCTTAATATTAATTGTACTACAACATAACAGGTAAATAATAATCAATATGCATTATTTCTGGCTGAACTAACTCTCTTCTCTTGGCCCAGGTTACAACCTCTCACATATCTTAATCTTTTTTGTTCAATATTTATTAATATCATATTTATACAATTTTCCCAAATTTCTTGCACATTCACATTTGACATCATCCTCTTTGAATAAATAAATTAATGATTATTACTAGAGAATGTTATGTGGTTTTCAGTCTAAATATAAACTTTAAAGTTAAACAAAAATTACTATATTTGTATATAAATACATATTAATTTAACTTTATACCCTTTTTTTTAGTTCATTTTAGATGTACTTAAAATCTTTCTTTTACTACATATACTTCATATATCATGAATAAAGATATTTGAAAAGGTCAGATGGTTTTCAGGATGCTTTCAGTATTAAATGATTTTGTTAAAATTGATAGAGAAAGAAAAAGCATGCAATAGTGTTGCGTGAATGATTTGATGATTGTAAATTGGAAAGAGATAATTTGGGAAAGAAGTACATGAGCTTACAGTGATTTAAAGTTTTATGGGGTTTAGCACAGTAGTAGAATGATGGACTTAAAATCTAAAGATTTCTGGTTTGAAGCTGTCTGTCACTTCTATTGTTATAGACATATTAAGGCAATGTATATTTAAATAACCACAAATAAGTGAGAAATTTAAGTTTATCGTTGTGATAATAGATCTCTGACAGATTAGTATTTAGGATCAAACTATCTTTTTGTAATCATTGCTAAACAATTATAAATAAGTAAGCTGGATTGTTTTATTGATATATGGATGACATAGTTATTTATATATGGAATGAATAAACAAAACCATGTACGATTTATAGCACATTAAATAATAATAAACTGCTGAAGCATTCTTTAAATTATTTTAATGTAATCTTTCTTAAACTACATACAATATTAGAATAAATACATTTTCTTACATAATGCACTATTTGGCATTATACCCCAGGTCTTGTGAATTTTTTACATTGGTTCCTTGTCAGTTTTGCTTAAATAATTTATTTTCTTTTTAATTAAAACAGGCAAAACTCTCTATACATATTGCCACTCGGTGCAAGCTAGAGTAATAATATTGTGCATAAAATCCCCATCTAGTGGCTACTCATCCAATATCCCCGGACTCGCTTGTGGCCTTCGTCAGTGAGGAGCCTTGGATTTGAGAGCACTGCACCTAGATCTTAGGATCTAATGCAATCCTCCAGCAGCCACCTTTTATTTCTACTTAACTACAAAATTACAAATCTTAAAACGAAAACACCGTAATATTTTTTATTTCTACTTAACTACAAAATTACAAGTGTTAAACAGAGCAAAACTCTCCATACAGTATTGCCACCTGTGCTAAACAGAGTAATCAATGGATGCCAGAAGGCTTGTGCATAAAATCCCTATCTAATGCCTACTCATCCAATATCCCCAGACTAGTTTCTGGCTTGTGGCCTTTGTCAGGGAGGAGCTTTGGATCTGAGAGCACTGCATCTAGATCCTAAATGCAGTGCTCTCAGATCCAAAGCTCCTCACTGACGAAGGCCACAAGCCTATGCAGTGCTCTCAGATCCAAAGCTCCTCACTGACGAAGGCCACAAGTTAGTCTGGGGATATTGGATGAGTAGGCATTAGATAGGGATTTTATGCACAAGCCTTCTGGCATCCATTGATTACTCTGTTTAGCACAGGTGGCAATACTGTATGGAGAGTTTTGCTCTGTTTATCAACAATTAATGTGCTAGTATAGGAAATGTGATCATGTGATACAAGTCTTAAACCGAAAACACCGTAATATTTTTAATCCAAGCTCATTAGCCTATAGGTGCAGTGCTTCCAGATCCAAGGCTCTTCAATGACAAAAGCCACAAGGCAGAAACTAGTCTGCGACTATTGGATGAGTAGGCACTAGATGGGGATTTTATGCACAAGCCAGGCTTGCACTGACTGGCAGTACATATAGAGAGTTTGGCCTGTTTTAGTAACAGTTATGAGCAAGCATAGGAAATGGTGATCATGTGTTGTTTATTGGCTTAAAACCAATCCTGCCTAATGGGTTAATGGTGGCTGTGGTTATTGAAAGGCCAAGGTCATCAAAATGTATAGGTACTGATCTGAGTTCAGACCTATATGACTATATAGGCTAATGAGTTTGGATTGAAAATATTATGGTGTTTTCGGTTTAAGACTCATAGTTTTGTAAGTAGAGATAAAAGGTGGCTGCTGGGGGGTTGCATTAGATCCTAAGATCTAAGTGCAGTGCTCTCAGATTCAATGCTTTTCACTGACGAAGGCCGCAAGCCAGAAACTAGTCTAGGGATATTGGATGAGTAGGCACAAGATGGGGATTTTATGCACAAGCCTTCTGGCATTCATTAATTACTCTGGCTTGCACTGAGTGGCAATACATATAGAGAGTTTTGCCTGTTTTAATAACAGTTATGAGCAAGCATAGGAAATGGTGATCATTTGATGTTTATTTCTTTTTAATAAAAGTAATTTTTTTTTATTCTTTTATTATTATTATTTTTTCATTAAAATCTTTCTTTGCCAAGTTGAATATAAACTCTCTATTACATTTTACTTTATAGTCATTAAACACAGATGTTCACGCATTATTATTTATTTTATGGAATTTATCTCCATTATAAAACTAATTAGTGCTATTTAAACTATTTTTACGGCCTATGAGATTACCCAAAGTATGATAATCCACAAAAGTAATAATTATATATATTTTTTGTTCTTTGCTCTGCCTTTAGTATTGTTAATTGGTATATTTCTATCTGTTTGTATTTTGTATGCAATATTGTAAAACCAGAACAGATATCTTTTATCATTTTATTGTTGTATTTTATATTATACAATATTGAAATCCATTTGTCATTCTTATAAAGTCAGTTCTTTTTAAAATTTTCTATAATCTTTTTAATGCAATTATTATCATATCTTATTGACATCATTTTTTGTGTGTAATAAGTAATTTTTTTTTAAATCATTTACATACTTATAATTGAAAACACACTTGTACAGTTTATTTATTATATTTATTTGTCATCAATTATTTACAAGGATATATTTGCTTTGTAATTTTTAACTTATCTATAATATACAATTATGTGTTGTACTCTTTAGAAATGTAATTTTTAATTTAAAAATATTATTTTTAAGCCTATTTAAAATTTGTATGAGTGTTTGCTATGATACTGAGCTATTACCACTATTGTAGTGAATCAGCCATGCCATACTGGCACAACATTAAAGTATGCTAGAAAGAAACTTTTTTTGTATCTAAATATAATGTTTTGAAATAATTGGTATGCTACAAAAAATTACAGTTTATATGTGGTTAGTTTTTCCAGTGCTTTTATCTCTTGATTGTAGTAACATTATTTATAGACATGTTTTTAGGCAGAAAATTTACTACATGCACGCACATATGTGTGATATAAAATAATTTTTCTATAAACAAAGCCTGATGTTTCTGTGCCTAGACTATATGCACAGAAACCTTGTTAATTAAGTTATATGTTTCTATCCTATCTTCCCCTCATTCTTATTGCCATCTAGTCAAGAATTATCAAATCGTTCTTTCTATATATTGGGCATTTAAGAGCTCTCTTGCAGCTCATTATCAAATAAGATGCTAGGTGTTATATACAGGGTGGACCAAAAAATAGGAATACAATACCGATCACAGAAGAGGGGGGGGGGTCAAGTTTTAGGAATATTGTAACTATGGATGATCAGTACTACATACATACTTTTACTCATTCTCTGTAATTGCCATGTTCTTAATTGTAAACTTTGAGAATACAAGGCTCACAAGTCTAACTTCAGAAGTTGCTTAAATTTCTTTGATTCACATTTATATGTGCATATATGAAAATCAGTGGATGAATTTTTTTTAATAAATATGATATTAATGTTTATCTATATATGTATTTACATAACCTTTCTTTTTTTTTACACTTTAATGAATATAATGCTTTTGATATCTATTTATATTACCATTTAATTTATTTATTTCTTTTACAGGGGAAACTACTGTAATGAAAGTATCTTTCTTTCTCAAATACGGGTTAGTGTGTACAAGTCTTCAAGCCCAAGTAATGGCATCTTATGTCATGTCTACAGGTAGAATGTAGAAACTTGATTTGATTTATAAAACTAAAAATTTGCTTTCTTTATATTACTAGAAGTCTCAGAATTTACACATGAGTTTAATCAAAAGTAGGAATTTATACTTGATTTGTGAAAAATATTTATTTATAATATAGTAATTATCATAATAGTAATAAACATTAAATAATGATAAACATTGTACCTTAATTAAGCAATTAGTTTATAAGTAGAAAGGTGAACTCTAATCACCTGGTAGCAGTATTATCATTATTATCATTTTAACTGGTATATATAAAGAAAATAATATCTAAATAAGTTATTTAATAACAAATGTCAGATTATGCTAACACAAAGTTTTTGACAATATCTTGTTACATTACAGACTTATATATGAATGCAGGATATTATATGTATAGCAGCATCTATATTTTGTTTTTGAATTACAATTTCTTTTTGTATAAATAGGTAAATCAATTTTAGGACAAAAACCTTTTCAACATCTCTCTGTAAAATAACAGTTAAGAGAATACTATTTGCCAGCCAATTAACTATTTATTGGCAAATGTTTTTATTAGTTTTTCTTCATTCTATTTTATTTGTGCTTGCGATTTACGCAAAAAAGTGAAGCTTGTCTAAATCTTACAAAGTTATATGGCTTAGCGCTTTCGGAGATCTTGAGTCTCCGAAAGCGCTAAGCCATATAACTTTATAAGATTTAGACAAGCTTCACTTTTTTGCGTAAAGCACAAGCACAATTAATTACTAATCAAAGGTGAAGTAAAAACTATTATTTTATTTCATTCTATTTTCTAACTACAAATAGTTAGATATTGATTTACCAATCAGAAATTAGATGGAATTCTGTTAACTGGAAAATTTTCAAGTTCCTTCTAGATTCAAACCCCAGATTATGGTGTTGAGTATGTGGTTGTGAAAATCACTACATCAAAATTCTGTATTACATATATATCAAGTGATTAGAATTTATGCACTATAATCTATGTGTAAGCATATATATACAATAATGTTGCAATATACACTATATCAATATTAACTGCTTCAATTATACACTATCCAAAAAAATGTAATTAAGGGGGAGAAAATGTAAGTAAACAGAAAATAAAAACATTAAAATTCATAGAATTAATGAAATTTTATAGTAAAGCAACAGCCATTTTTCTTCTCAGAGTACCATATGCGATGATATTTATTAATAGCATTTCTTCAGATTTCATTGAAAGGACATGTTTATTATTGTAAAAATAAATTCATAAAGCTCTTAATAATGAAGTTATATTCTTGAGAAAGGAGAAGAAAAAGTGATATTTCATACATATAAATTATATAGTAGTATCTTGTTATTTTTTTTTTTTTAATAAAGAACAGCTTTTGAATTTCACTTGTATATTCTTTTCATCAATATGCATTTAACTTTTAATGATGAGAATTACACGAATTATGTATTGTAAAGCAGCTTCATATTTATATCTGATGATTTTTATATACTGTGCAGCATAAAGTTTATTAATTATTGTATTTAATATTTTTTAATATTGGATATTTTTACATCAACTAAATGACGATTTCATCTAAAGAAGGAATGCCTTTTTAAAAATTTTTGTCATTTTACTGTAATTTTATTTATTTATTAATTTACACTATACATATATAAAAACACATCATAGTCAATTCTTATAAATCAATAGAATGTCAGTAATCTATCATCAAGATAACACTCAAATTAGATAATAAATTCATTTAATATTTTTACCTTGATAACCGGTTGCTGATATTTTATTAGTTTATTTAATTAAGCATTGATTGTAGTAATGTGATTTACATATAATAATTAGTTAAATGTTGGCACTTGAGGTTTAATACATTAATTAAGCACTATTCTGGAGGGAAATATATAATCTATCATATCAATTCACGGCATTTTTAATGTGAATTCCATAAACTCTTAAGCTATCAACCCAGTGAAAAAAGTATTAGATTAATCACTCTCATTATGTATGTGTATTTTATGGACAATCTTCACTTCTTAGGATGAGGAGACAGTTTAGGAGTATATGAATTTATTTGATTGAGTATATACATATAAATACTGCCAAAATATTCTACAAAATAATTTTACTTTTTTGTCCTAACATTTAAAAAAAAAAAAAGAGGAAGTTGATTAACTTGAATAATAATAATAAAAAAAAGTGAAAGGGTAATATATCTTTCTTTTTTTAATTTTATTTTCTGATTTTTTCATTTAAAAGAAAAAGAAGAGAGGAATAATTTCATTTTATCTATTAGCAGAAAAGTTTTTTTTTTTTTTAAAAAAAAAAAAAAAATTGTATTCATTTTATTATTTACAGGGATTCATTGCTTTAATTACTATCAGAAATATATTTCATATAAGATATGTTTCTTTTTATTTACTAAATAATGTAAGCTTTGCAAAACTTTGTTCAAGTTCAAATGTAATACACAGAAAATACAATCACTCTAAAGAAGACATGCTTTAACATATCGTAACTGTAAAGGGTTTATATATTTCACATAAATCAGATTATAAAAATTATTAGAAACTTCCTGATGCTACTTTATTTTAAATATTACAGTATTGCTTTTTAATCAGTCTCAGAACATTTTCGTTCAAATATGTTATCCAGAATTATTTGCAAGCAGACTCATAACAAATCATTTCTAATAAACTTGCAAATACAATTTTACTTTTTTTTTTTTTTTTATCAGATTAAATGAATATGCATTGATAAATGAAAAATAAAATTGTATTTGCAAATTTATTAAAAATGATTCATTATGAGTCTGCTTACAAATAATTCTGGATAACATATTTAAACAAGAATGTTCTGATATTGATTATATTCATATAGGTTGCATATTTAGGCAGTCGAAAAAAAATTGTATACATACTGTTGAAATGAGTAATATTGTTTTATAAATATCTTTTTAATTTTGTTTATAAATATTTAATTAATTGTGTTATTAAAATAATTAATGAAATATGAATAATTAAACAATGCAGTGATTTTTCCCACTTATTACAATGAAAAATAATAAAATTTGAATAATTAATTAAGTATGTGTCTGAAAGTTTGGGTTGATCACTTTACTTGTAATTATATGTTAGATTATTTCCATAATTTTTCTTTAATTATTAGATATTTTTAGAAAAATTTAACTATTCAAATTCTGTTAGTGATAACACACCACTTGGTATATAACATAATATTTCAAGAGTTATTATTCTCCTTTCTTTTGTAAGTCAACTTATGGAATAATCCAAAATGTTTGGAACCACTCATTAGCTTTGCCCTTAAAAAGAAAAAATAGAACAATCAGAAGACAGTCACACAAAATTTCTATTGATTGTTGTCTGACAGAGTAACCCATTTGGTTAGAACATTATTTTAATTGTATTATTCATGAAACTAAAGATTACTGGTTTTATTCCCATTCTAGAACTGTATTAGTCAATCCAGGAATACTTAAAAAAGGTGAATAATATTGCTCGAAATTTGGAAATATATCATATGACTTTTATACATATTCATTATTGCAATTATTTATCATATATATATATATTAATGTTGAAATAAAGATTTTCATGGTCAAACCATAAATTATTATATTTTAATATTCTATACAGTTCTTCCTGAAGGTTTCTGCAAATTAATATATATATATGTAGTCTTATTTATAGGCTAATTGCTGGTATTTTGACTTTTGATAGAAGAATAATTTATACTCTGCTAAGTATAATATGATTCATCTTAGCATATTTTTAAGCATGATATAGTAATGACATCTGTCTATCTCTGTTTATTGTGATTCATAAATGTACATTTTTAAAAAATATATGATTAAAAAGAATTATATAATTAAATCAATTGAAAATTACATTTAACAGATTTTTTTTTAAAAAAAAAAAGGAAGAAAGACTAATATTTAGGAAGTATCAAAAGTAATTTTTTTTTACAAAGTATTATATCTGCAAAAATTTAGAATAATTTCTGTCGCAAATTCTTGATAATGACATGAAGATGTAATTGTATTAAGAGAGCTTTGGCTGCTGATTTTGTAATTGTTTTTTTTAAAATCCATATTTTATAATAATAGTGTATTTGTAATTCAATTAAAGAAGCTTTTTAAATAATAAAAGAAAATAGGATATGGTTATTATTATTATATTAAACAAAATTCAATCTATCTTTTTTATATTTAATCAAATATTTCAGGCATACTGAAAAGACATCATCAGTTTACATTTTATATTTAAAATTTTCATTTATTTTTATGTTAGAAACATAAACAGATGATGATTGTTTAGTTGAAATGTTTAGATTAAATAAAGAAACATAAAAATTAATTGAATTTTATTTAATACATATAATACCAAAAAATTTTCATGTGATTTTTTTCTGCTTTTTCTCAAACATTCTGGCATTGTGGATATAATAGCACTCACATTTATAATAAATCACTCTGGAATAGAATGCAAATAATTATTCCTGAAAGCAGCATAATGAAAGTGTACGTTTACACAAAGAAATAATAATCCAGAAGTTTATGACATAAGCATTAAACAATCAAACATCTGTGTACTCATAAATGTTTATGACATAAGCATTAGGCAGTTGAATGATAGAGTATGCTTATGCCAAGAAATGATAATCCAGAAATTTATGACATAAATATTAGAAAATTAGACAGCTATATATATACTTGAAAGAATATATTTATCTTAAAAAAAATAATAAAACAAATGTTTATGGACAGTCAGACAGCATGATATATGAATGAGTTTGCTTACATCGTGAAGTAATAAAGCAGACATTTTTGACATAAGTATTAGACAGTTAGAGTATGCTTATGCCAAGAAATAATAACTCAGAAGTTTATAACATAAGTATTAGACAATCAGATATTAATGTATACATGAAAGAGTATACTTACACCATGAAGTAATAAAGGACTCCTTTATGACATAAGTATTTGACAGTTAGTCAGAAATGTATGTATGAAAGAATATGCAATGTGGGCATCTTGCTAGAAAAGATAATAATAGATGGACTGGTGAAATCTTAAACTGGATTCCAAGAGATTGTAAAAGACATAGAAAGAGATCACATGTAGAGATGGATGGATCAAATAAGGAAGTGTGCTTGGGTGATGTGGAGAAGAGATGCTAGAGACCAGGGGAGATGTATTGAACTGGAGAGATATTCAACCTGCAGTGGATCGATAATGGTTAAAATGATGATGATGATGATGCTTATACCATGAAATAAAAAAAGCAGACATTTATGATAAATATCAGATAGTCAGAATATAGTTAAAAAGCTTTTGGAAGGTGAAATGAAGGATGATCAGCAAAAAAATTATTGGATGAATTTGGAGCAAAAAGATCTTATCAGATGATTAATAACATGACTGCAAAGAGAGTATCTTTAAAAGACAATTATTATATCCTGGATTAAGGAGCCATGGGCATAGTAAAACCCTAATTCAAGAACTATAATACAAAAAAAAAATTATAATATTTTTATTAGGCTTTATAATTTTTTTTATTTAATGAAAAATGACATTAATTGCAAGTTTATTTAAATGATTCTAAATAGTCAAAATAAGAGTCATAGATCACATGACCCTATTCTCTTAAGCTTGTAAGTTATAAACAATGAGGATTGCCAATTCCTCAACAAGCTTTGTGATAAATGCTTCTAGAGAAAGCATTTAAATTATCTTTAACATATGAATAATCACATAGGAGTGATAGGTGCAATGATTTTATATATGAAATGGATATTAAAAAAATATCTTTCTTATAAACAATGAGGATTGCCAATTCCTCAACAAGCTTTGTGATAAATGCTTAGCCAGAGCCAGCATTTAAAATATCTTTGTCAGGAACCATTGCAATAATATTTTTGTACTTAATTGTTCCATGAATGAATTTGTCTTATCATTGTCATATATTTAATAAGTTATATTTTATTTATGGGGGTTATTAAAATTATTAGAATTTCTTTTTTTATATATTGATATAAAATATAATTAATAATTCCATTTACTTAAACTTTATTCAGTACAACATATTGTTTCTACATAAATATTTGTCTTTTTTTTTTTGGATAAATAATTTTTTTAAAAATTAATCAAGAAGTTATGATTTTGCAATGCAATATTTTAATTAAAGAATGCTTGAGCGAATAAATGTCTCAAATTACCCAATGTTTATAATTTTTTGTAGATTTAATTGTATGAGAGGAAACACTAGCAGATAATAGTGATGTAAATATTTTACCTCATTATTGTTATTGTATTTGTATATTAAAATTTATAATCATTGCGATTTATTTTATTCTAATATTCAGGAGCACCAAGGGTTTGTTTTGCAGACATAAATTTTCCACTGAAACTTGTAGTCAAGCCAGTAGCACCTATAAAGAATGCCGTTTACAAAATCACTCTCGATACTAATCAACAGTCTGTTAATCTCAGCGATTTATTTTCAGGTAATTTTTTGTTTTAAAATAAAAGCAATAATTTATATATATATGTATATATGTTAATTTGGCTGAGACAGATTCAGATAACTGACAATAAAGACACTGTAAGCAAGCAATAACTTTGATCTTTATTGGTGGTAGTTGGCCATTGCTTCCTATCTTAATTTATTGTAATGTCTCAATTCACAGACCAACATTTCATAACTTTAATGAGTTCTTTATTTTATTAAGATTCACCTATCAATTTGATAAAAGAAGACTGGTGCTTTGATATGGGCAATATGTAGAGATTTGATCGCTTTATATTTGATTTTATAATACTGTATTTGTAATTTTAAAGGAAATAAACTTCCAGTCATGTGCTGTTGACAGCAGTTTAAAATTCTTGATTGTTATCTATATTGGGATTGTCTATGTGTTGACTGTTTTCTAATAGTTGTTTATAAGTGTATATTAAAATCTCTGTGCATTCATTCTCCAGTAATAGTTTAAAAGCATAAGTGAATTCACTTATGCTTAAAGTATATTCTTATATCCACCAACCATTACTGACCATGCTTATCTCAGGGCTTGAATCTATCATATGCCTGATGTTCAAATTGACAATTATATTGTACAAATTTAGATATTCTATCACAGGAGAGAGACAGAATCTCATTTTTAACTGCCTGCGATTAAATGTATATTAATAATTTATTTCATATTTTTCCAAAAATGATTTTTCACAAGTGGAGAAGATTAATGCTTGGATTATATTTAATAATTCTGGTTACATCTGTCTGATTTGACCTTTAGTAAAAATTAAAATCAAGTGTCAGACAATCATTTTTCATATTATCAGGTTAAGGGGAAAATATAATTTGTCATTTTACATTTATTGTTACTTGAATAAAAGCAACTTAGCACGTTGATAGGTGGAACATGTAAAGTTTTGGTCATTTTAATATTTATTTTTGTTTAATATGCTACATTTGGTAGTTTTTATTGAACCGGGATTCTCCGCAATACCTTGTTTTTCTCTTTAACTTTATATGTTTTATCTTTAATCTTTAACAGCTTAATATTAATATTTATACTTGATACATTATTTTATTAATATTTGGACATTAGTTATTTTATAATATCTTTTACTATTTATTATTTTATTATAAGATCTTTCTTTTTATTTTTTATTATCATCTTACTTTGTGCAATTATTTAATTATATTTTTAATAGAATGGCCCTTCATGCAGAGGGGTAGAATACCATTCATAGATGAACCATCAACTGTACCTATGGCCAGATCGAGACTATACAAATGCACAGCTCGAGCATATTTCCTGGTCATAGCACTCCTCACTGCTGGAACAAAAACCTGCCATCGAAAACATTTTATTTGTCTTGAGAATAAAACTTAGGCATCAGCCAACTATATAGGTTATATATAGAAGGCATGCTTGGATGACAGGTACATAAATCCAGTGCTTGAAATATCCCAAACTAGCTCCTACTCTTAATCAGGGAGTCCAGCACATTTAACTTAACACATTAGATATTTATATTATTAAACTAATGATGATGCAGTTACAAGAGAGAGAATAGACCAAAAATAATTAAACATTATTATTTATTCACACACACATAAATTTAATATAATAGTATAAAATTTTAATAAAGAACATATAGTCAAATACATTAAAAGCTAAGTTTATGATTGTCCTTTTCAAAGTTCATTTGATGTAAAAATCAAGTGTCTAAATATTTATTATTGAAAATATATATACCTAGGTTTTTCATGATATTAAGATGACACAATTTCATTGGCTTGGTTTTCATTAATGTTACTTTCCAACCGCTTGACCTTTTGATCTCCGTTGATGGCTTCATGCTTTTCCTTCCATTTTTCAGATCAACAATGGGAGCGAGAGATAGAGTATGCAGTAGCATCTATTTCACCATTTAGACTTTAGTTTCAAGCATTGGTTTCAGGTGAAGGCAGATGATGTAACTGAAGACTAGGGCATGAAGCCCAGTTGAACGCTCCTTTGGATTTTTAGCAACACTTGTTGCTAATTCTGTGGCTTCTTTATTAATATTGTCCACAGCAGTAATGGCTGGCTCTATACTGCACTTAAATTTCTGAATATCTGGATCTCTGAATGAATCTCTAGGAATCTCAGAATGTGAATGATTTTATGAATCATCTGAATGAATGAACAATATGCAAATGCTCCTTTTTATATCTAACTCTCCCATTGTTTATTTCCTTATCATCATTTTAATTTTATCATAACTTAAATCTAGTTTAATTAATTTTACATTTTTCTTTAATCTAATCTTTTTTCTAGATTAATCTATTATCTTATCACATTTATGCTGATGAGATAGTTTACATGGTTTTTTAATTAATTCAATTATCAGTTTTAACTTTTGTTTATCAGCCAGGAATCTTTCAAACTAATTAATTTTTATTTTGATTTTTCACATTTACTTATTTTTAGACATTTTATTCTTTTAATTCTTTTAATTTATAAAAATAAGAAAAAGTTTTTAAATTTTTATTTTTCCTAATTCTTTTCCCCAGCCCACTCAGCTTTATTCTATTCTAAACAGAAAAATATAACATAATCTTTTATTTTACAAAATTATGTTTTTCTTAAACCTACTTCTTAAACATTTTTTTTCTATTTTCTTTTTCTAATAAATTTGATCATATTTTTAAATTATAAATATGTAATGCAGATATATATATATA
>JAQFVV010014796.1:0-26821 GCA_028023455.1 Epiperipatus broadwayi | reverse complement strand
AGTGCAAAAATAATAAAAAACCAGCATATGGGACAATTAAACACTGAACAAATTACCTTTATTTTCAAGTATATTAAGTTAAGGCAGAAGTCACAGCTAAAAACTAAAAATGAAAAATAAATTCACTATCTACACAATTGTAATAATTCTAGTCATGTGATAGAAATACTCTTAGTAAAACTATTTATTAGATACATGGAATAAATATTGCTAATAATTTTTTGCTTATTTTTAAATGAAATAATTTATTTAATATTCTTTTATGTAAAATGGGTATCTCAGGGTTCATATTACTAATATTTAATAATTATAAATTTTATTCTTTTCTTTTAATTCTTGAGGATTATTAAACAAAGAATGAGATTCTAGTAACAAAGTAGTGAGACATACTCTTTCCCTTAAAATAATGTTTCCCTAAATTACAATAACAATAATAATTTTAAAATTAATCTAAACATGAAAAACTCTTAATTTAGAATAAAATAATATACTAGGATAACATTCAGATGTGATGAGTAGTGGATAAGGAATTTTATGCCACTCAAAATATCACACAAACAAATCCTCAGCAAATATTTTTTTAATTTAAGCCAAGCATTTCCAATAAAATAATCTAAACAGAAGAAAGTAATTTCAAAAACAAGCATAGTAACCTTTCACAAATAATTAAAATTGACTAAAGTGATCTCCAATATAAATAAATCATTATAATTATTTAATAAATAAAATTATATCTTTTTTTTAGATGTTCTCTTAACATCCTAGATGCAATTCTAATAAAGTGATTCTTATGTCAAACTTTTATTATTCATGTACTTTCAATGCATAAAACAACAGACAATTTAAGCTGTAGATGATAAACAACCAAAAAAATATAAACATTTAGAAAATAAGAACTATGCCATCTTACAGTATCAACAAGATGAAGAAAAATTACAGTTTACAAATTAAAATGAATAAATATAAATAAAAAAATAATATTGGCTGGTTAATAAAACTTTCTACAATATTGATATTTGAATAAGTTCTCTCATTTTTACAGAAGTCTTGCTATTATAATGTCCCTTATGAATGTAGTGAATACTTTTTATAAACAATAAACCTACCAATCCATGTGGTAAAATGGCTGCTGAAGAAGATGTATATTTTTTATTGAAGACGTATACAATTCAAAAATTTTAAATAGTAAATATTTACCAGATTTACATCTTGAGATGCTGGAAAAGCACAGCTACAAGACCTAAACATCAAATAAACAGTCTACATTCAGATATACTGAAGCAGTCAATCTTAGCTTAAGATTGAGCTTCATGGTGTCATTAACCTGTGTTTAAACCCTATATCCCATCCCGTTCCTTTAGTCGTGTATATATATATTTTATGTATATATTTGAGATGCATGCCAAAATTTTATAAAGTTTAACTTTTCAATATTTATTATTATTAATTCTTTTTCTTCACATTAAAAATACATAGGTGCGGCTTCATATATATGGCATTTTTAAAACTTTTTCTTTTTAAATTGTTTTTTTCTATTACTCTGTATATTTTATAAAATCCAAGATGGAAGATGCAACCGTTAATTGTCCAAAAATAATTAAAGGGTTGGAAACATAATATTGTTTTAATCTTGGGAAGGAATTTTTAATCAAGTTTTTATTTAAAATAAAATGGGGATTAATAGATTTTACTTTTGTTAAACATTTTTGTCAAATCTATTTCAATCTGGAAATAGATTTGAATATATTTTGCAATGTTATCTAATGTTTGCATCTTCCAAAAACAATGGACAAAGAAATATAAAATTTCTGTTAGATTAAAGATTACATTTAAGCTAAAGATAAAAAATTGAAAGCTTTCTTCAACTACCTGGGCAGGAGTATAAAATGGGCTAATTTTGAATACAGAGATTATCTATTATTGAGAGAACTGATTGCTACTAGACTCCCTGCTGCTTAGAAATCTTAAAAATGATGACCTAATAGAAAGCCTTTCCCAACCTTTGTGGTCATCTTCCGTTGCCGTAATATCCTGCTGCCCTGAAATGAAGAAAAGCCTAAAAAAGAACTCTGGAATGCTGAATGGAAACTGGCTGTCACCAACAAGAACTCACATGGATCCATTAAATACCATACTTTGAAAATGGACTCTTAAATTGTACATGGTAATGATTTTCATACCGCCTAAAAGTAAATCTAGCTGACTAATCTCGAACCCTACTATCAATTTCTCCTAATGTATGATTTAAATTTGTAACTTTTCTAATATGTAAATTGCTCTCAAATAATTTCTATAAATTTAATTATCTCTCATATGCTCTAACTTTCTTTAACTTTGGTGCAGTCATTTATTTATATGTATTTATTACTTAATTTTATATGTCTATTTTACTTATTATTAATATGCCAATCTCAAGCAATCTGACGAGTTGAATTTCTAAAAACTTTTCTTCTCTTTGAAGTAAACCTCCATGAATTAAGGTTACTAATATCCCCTTAAAACATAATGCATTATTAATTAATATGCTCGCCAGATTGTTTTACGAGTCAACATTTTGTTTATGTTTTAGTATAAAAAATTGTTATTTGTTTAACTCTGGATTCTACCCAGGGTGAATCCAGAACTTAGGCTAATTAACACTCTGAAACTGTATTTATTTTATAAATGTTATTTATTCAATTCTAAAAAGGTGACCTATTAGTTGTTTTCTATAATTGCTAGCTTTCTTTTATTTTTCCATACTCTTTTAAAATATCATATGCTTAAATATTCTCAGTTGTAAAATCCACAAAGGTGGGCTTGAATCATTTTTAAACAGCAGAAAAGGGGGGAAATTTTAATGTATATTTTACTATTATAGTTATTAAGTAAAATCTTGTATATGTATATATATATTACAGCAGCATCGTGCATTATTTGTATAAATTATGGCATTCAAACAAGGGTAATTTATTTTAAAGCAATAAATCATGTTCAATGTCATTAGTGACATCTTTCAGTACTGCATTACTGACATTTGGCATATCTTTGTGAATATATACATATTACCTGCTTCTAATCTGGGGGTTGCGACAAGATCGAACCCATAGATTTCTTCTCAAGCTCTTCCGATCTGGATAGTTGACCTTCCCAGGACCACTTATTTTGTATAAAAAGGCCTCTGGCAGTGATTCCAGTATGCCTGGCACACGCTATGCTTATCCATTTTCTTCGTATAAAGGGCCTGCATGTTGGTTATGTCCACAGCATGCCTTATCCACATTTCTCTAAACATTCCCCAAGAAGGGGGTCTTAGACTTCATTTTTGTCCAGAAGCATGACCTTTTCCTGTTATTTCTTTGTGCCGATGTCAGTACTGCAAACTTCTTCATTTATTATCTCTTTTGCTTCATGACCCAGTTTTAATGCTGTAAGACTAAAATTGTGCTCTGCTCAAAATATATATATATATATGCCAAACATTACTAGTTTTGTTAATTATTACGTTTCTTTTTAAAATAATTTAGAAAACTAAAATATTATAATAAAATAAAATATATTACATAAGGAAAATTACCTTACAGTAAAAATAATATTATTTATAATCTTTTACTTTAAACACATCTTTATTTGAATTTATTTAAGAACCCAGAATATATTTAATTAGTCTTTTTAAAAAAAATAAAGATCTTTAAGAATAACTTAACATTAAATTAACAAGGAAGTTTTTTAAGAAATTACAGTTTTACATCCATGCACTCACACATACATTAATACATTCTTTAATTAAAGATTGCTAGATGTATTATTACTTCTTCTTTACTCAACTAAATTTGAGATTACTCAATTAAAATATGTTTACTACAATTAAGATTAAATAAGACATTTTTTTACAGGTAATTGAAATATTTACATCCCAGTCTTAAAGGTTTGAACTTGACTTTCAAGTTTTACTCTAATATCAAAATTTTAAAATACTCCAATATTTACATTAAGATGATTTTAATCTTAATATTTTACAATTAAATTCACTAGCACTCCAGGTCAATAATATCCCTAAAACTAAGCATTTAAAATTATAAAAAGCTACTTATGCATTTAAAATAATATAAACAGACTATTAAGATTACTTTTAAAGTTATAAAGGTTACAAAAGTTTTATAAATTGACTTATCATATATATATATATAGGATTATCAAGTAGTGACAAAGTTTATTTATCATAAAAATTAAACTACTGAAAAAAAATATTTTTTTTAAATATTAGGTTATTATACAATTTGACATTTAGCTTTAAGGATAAAAGCTAAAGGATACAACCTATTAGTATATATAACAAAATATATGCATATAAATATACTTTATCAAGTATCTAATGAATAAAAAATATAACACCAATTCTGTTTAGCCTAATACATTTTTGGTGTCAAGCACCATAATCATGGATATTATTACGTATTCTCAAAGGATGTTTAAAAATGTTAAAGATAGCATTACTTTCTTAAAATATGACTTAAATATTCCAAAAACTACTATTTGATGTTTAGTTAATAACATCATTGTTGTTAGTATTTTATCAGGTTTCCTTTATTTGTCTTTTCTGTTTGTGGTGCTCTATACAAACAAATTTAATCTTTTTGCAAATTGAAAATAATCCCATGCTCCTTTTTATGATCAAAAAATACAGATATATTTGTTAAATTTTTCTTAGCTCTTTTATACAAATATTTATGCTGCCTAATTCTAGTTATTATATTAGCTTGGGATTCACCATAACATATAGTGGAATATCCCAGACCATTGCATTTAACAGCATAAACAATTGGAGAAAATTCTGTTTTACCAATGTTATTAAATGTTGTTCAATTATATAATTGTAGAATATTTAAAGTGCATTTTAAGAAAATAATGCTAGCTTTAACATTTTTTTAATAAAACAATCTTTTGGTGTAAATAAGAATAGTCATGATTATAGTGCTCAGCACTGAAAATGCATTAAGCTAAATAGCTTAACAAAGATTTTTCTTAATTAATAATATAAAATATATACAACTATATATGTGTGTGCATAAACATAAAATTATCATAGTCTAATGTAAAAGTAATCAAGAAGAGAAAAATATTTCCCCTCAAGCTATGGATAAACAGCACACTGTATGCTGACTAGAAGCAAAGAATAGATGTGTTATGTTGGACTATTTCCATCGTCTGTGAGTGAATGTTGAATGTATAGAAAATTTTAAACTTTATATAAACTTTCCAAATACAAACAACTTGTAAGTAATAACACACAAATAGACAATACAAGTTAGTAATTACACAAGTAATATTATTCTGCACTCTTCTTCAGGTGCTTCTGTCCTGTATGCACAGTTCTCAGGCCAGCAACACGTGAAGAAGAGTGGAGAATAATATTACTCAAAACATTGTGTAATTACTAACCTGTGTTGACTATTTGAGTGTTATTATTAACAAGTTGTTTGCATTTGGGAAGTTTAAATAAAGTTTAAAATTGTCTATACATTCAACATTCACTCATAGATGGTGAAATGGTCCAACATATCACATCTTATAATATACTATCATCACAAATGTTCAGACAAAAAGCAAAGAATAGAATTCTTGACCCTTTGTTAATCTACAGAATACTATTTAATCATAATCTGATGAAGAATGTTTTTCTCCTCCTAATTATATATGCCCACATATATACATGCATATATAATCCAACATATTGGCCAACCATTGTATACAATCCATTAATGAAGTCTAAAATCAGATGTATAAGTTAACTTATTAAATTTAAAAGTTTAATCATATCTTGATTATTTTAACAAGTGTAGATTCTCTCATGAAATATACAAAATTAATTTAGCTATTAGATCTGAATGTTCCATCAAAAATATATATCACACCTTTCATGTATATAGATTAATACACACATTTATGTACACAAGTTAAGCTAATCTAGGTTAAAGGTATTGATTTTTCATACGGGCATGAATCAGACTAATTCATAATTCTATTATGCCTACAGCAAAGATATATTGTACAGCAATAGAAGATTATATATTGTGAGAAATAATCCATTCTTTGAAATATTTAATTAAAATGCTTTTATTTAATTTGATAAGTAATGTACTAAAAATCGGAATTTTTTTTTTTTTCCTTTAAAGGTCATTTTGATTGTCATATTTAACTTGAAATAAAAATGTGGGCCAGCTATAAATTAACTGAAATACTTTTATTTAATTTGATGAGTAATACATTAAAAACCAAGAAAATATTGTTTTCTTCAACCATAATTTTGGTTGTTATATTTAACTTTAAATATAAACATGGGGGAGGGGGGCATAAATTAATTATTCAATTAATTTATGGACATTTCAGGCTTTTATATGAAGTTAAACATAATATTCAAAATGAAAGCTGAAGAAAAAAAAATTTTTTTTTAGTTTTTAGTGCTTTACTCATCAAATTAAATAAAAACACCTCGTAAAATATTTTTTATATATATTATTTTTTAATATTTGGATATTTTGTAATATATTTCTTAAAATTCATATACAAATTAAAAAATGGAGAATTGAAGCAATATTGCCATTTTTCCAGTATTGGAAATAGAATTCAGTGGTTTAAAAAAGCAAGTTTTAATTAAACAATCACAAAAAATTGCAGTTTCATTTCTTTTTCTTTCTATTATGACATTCAATGAAAGCATGCTTATACAAACTATATTGTCATTTAATGCACAAAACTGAAAATTTACTGAATCAATAGCAACACAGATTGAAATTCGACCTGCCAACATTGCTAGGCTAGATAACCCTGAAATTTCATATTGCAATGTCATCAATACCTAACATGCATACAAAATTTGCAAAAAAATCAGTTCAATAAAATTGAGTTAAAAATCAGTTATACAATTTGTCCCAAATAAACAAACAAACAAGCAAACAGAATTTTAAGCTAGATAAGAGCATTTACTAAGAATAAACTACATCTTTCACATAAAATCATATATATATGACTTGAAAATCATTAGCCAAAAAAAAACAACAACGTTGATTTTGGGTATTGTAATCATAATTATCAATGAACTATTAATTATTATTATTATTTTGTAGCTATTGAAGTATCATTTTAGATTATATATAATAAAAATCTACTGAAGGCTTTAGTGAATAACTATCAGAATGAGATTATTTTATTGCAACTATGGTAATCCTATGCAGACTTAATACATTTTAATTCAACTTAATATTCTATATCAATACAATATTTTAAATTGAAAAAATTGCTTATAATGAGTTAGTGATACAATCAAATTAATTAAGTTTTGTTATTAATACAAATGTGGTGATGACTTTAGTTGTGTAAAAGTGAAAGTCCAGCATATCATTTGAAGATGAGTAATTAAGATAACATCTACCAATCAGTGGCTGATGCCTAGTAAAAAGATTGTGATTTTCATTAGGCCATTCTTAAAAATATAATAGAATTTTTATTATAAATTTTAATTTAAATAAAATATAATGTGTATCAATGTTGTCTTTCTGGAAATAAAATGCAACTATTGATAGGGTTGCCAAAATGAGATAAATGTGAATTTTTATATCAATCACTATAAAAAAATATTAATGCATGATTAAGGCTGCTTTTTAAATATATATTTTTTTAATATTCCATTTGTTTTTAAATCAGTAGTTGAATTATCAGAAATTAAATCCATAATGTTTTATCATTAAATAAATCCAATTTTCTTATTATTATGAGTGATGTCTTTAATTTTTGAGAATTATAATTGAAAGAGTTTATATATTATTGTACTTGTTACAGGAGTTGATGTTATATTTTATATCATAAAGGCCATTTCATTTCATTTTTGAATAGACAACCGTTTTTTCTCCTCAGTTTTCCCAATCTGATTGTTGAGTGAAACATTATCTTAATGTTAAGAGTTTGGTTTTATTTTAAAAAATAGCTTTTAATATATCCTACATCACATTGTGGAGTATCAAAATCAAACCTATTCCTCTTCTAGATAAATAAAACATTTAATTGGCCTGAGTGATATTAATAAAACCATTGGAAGCCAAAAACATGTTTCATCTTTATGACTCCATTATCAGTCTATGTTTGCTTCTAAATTTAGAAATGTAGTGTTTTGATATAACTTAAGTGTGAATGCATATTCATCTAGATATGTTTAATGCTTAAGATTTTCAAACTCAGAAAAAAATATTTATTACTTTAACATTAATAACAAGTTAGCATAATTTCATTCGCAGTAAATAATTATTTTAAAATAGATGTAAATCAAATTCTTGCTTTTTCTATAGTCTTAGATTAATCATTTCAATATCTTATTTTAAATACCAATATATATATATATATCAATTCCAAGTAAATTTATATTTGATATCTATAAAATTATCTGAATTTGTATCCATATCTGGTAATTAATTATCAAGATAAAAAATAATTTATTAACAATATTAATATTTGTCCCCAGGCACTGATTTATTTCACCACTGGTTGATGGAGGCAGAACTTTTGTATATATTTTAATAGATTTATTAACTGTTCCAACTATTTTAGCAATATAAACTGACTTTAAATTTTTGTAATCTTTTTATGATAATTCTTCTATATCCAGAAAAGTTAAGCAATCAATATTGTTTCCTAATCATAATGGTTGTTTAACTAAATGTAGATATATAAAACTATTTTACTTTTAGAAATATAAATTCTTCCTTTAAATTAATTTGGCCACAATATTTTATCTTACGATCTGCATTTGTAATATTACATTATAAATTTTAGGAAGCTCTTTGAAAAGTATTATTAATTTGACTTTTTTTTTTTTTTTTTTAAAAAGGGGAGCTTATTAAATCTTTTAAATAAACTAAAAAGGCATCTGATATTGATTATTGTGAATTATTTCATTAAGGTGGTGCCCATTTTGCATTTAGATGGATAAGATCCTATACATGAGAGTCAGAATGACATAAGGTCAACATGGGCATGACAATAACATTGGCATTAATAAAGGATTTAGCTGTTCCATCATCAGATTTTCATTGGCATGGATAACTCAAGAGTTGGAAGGTGGAGTAGATTGAAACTTGTCCATTAAAATTTGAAGATTTGCTATATTAATTTAAACCGAGCACTGATTATATATATGCGTGGTAGATGATGATCTGGACCAACTGAAGAATGCTGATTCCGCATGAAATACGAATATTAGAGATCCATTTATCTTTTTCACATGTGTGTGGTCATGTGTATCGGTTGTATGAGATACAGCGGATAGTTGAAGGGAGCTTGAAAGTCTGTGTTCAAATCCCTTATAATGTAAATAAATAAAGTAACTCAACAAAGAATTGTTTTTCATTAAAAAAAAAAAACAATTACCATTCATAATGTGTATTGAGAATTGCTATTGAAAAGTTTAGGCAAAGAATCAACTACTTGCAAAGAAAGTGTTAGCAGTCTATTCAACTGAAAAAAGAAAGACAATAGTTATTGTTACGTAGGCAATGAGAAAAACGTTATACTGTACAAGCCTGATTTCAAACTATTGATATTGTTTAATGCTAGTAATCAATAGAAATTGAAGAAGATTAAATAATTGGGGTTTAAAATGTAAAAAACAGTATATATAATTAGCAGGTATAAAACACAAACTATAATAATTCTTAAATTACAAATTTTTAATTCAAGTATTATTATAATTAGAAAGCTATGAAATTTATTCATTCCTAATTTAATTGATTTAGCTGAACTTTATAAACAAAGAAAATTTATGTAAGCTATTAGAGTATGAAAACAAAACAAAAAGCAAAGCATTTTTTAATTTAAAAAACAACAACAACACTATAGTTTAGGTTATTAAATAATTAACTTCAAAAACTAAATAAAAATAGACTTTACTATATGTATTATGTATTTTCATCTACAGATCTTTCTATTTATTGTTTCCTTCTTTACATATATAAACACACACATATACACAAAATTATAGATTATCAGCTTGAAAATGTTATCGAAAAGGTAATATAGGTTATATCAAAACTTATATTTAAAGGAATAATAGTGTTTTGAAATGTATCAAAAATACATAAATAATGCAATTTGTGCTAGTAATACATAATACTTACTCTGATGATCTAGTTAATATTCTATAGTACAAAAATAAGCAAACAAACCATTTATGCTGACGTATATTAAATTGACTGCCTAAAAATAAATAGAGTAACTAGGCAACAGGGTAACAATAAGCAAGTAATAACATATGATCATTGCCAGTAGTAATTTACCAATGTTTGCTCTCCTTTTAACTTAATCCAAGGTAATATTTTCAATTTTAGAACTACATCATAAACGTTCTATGGTAGTAAACTAATTTTATAAATCCCTTAAAATAAATGAATAATTAAAGAGTAATTAGTGATGTATGTGTTTTCAACAAATACCAAAAAAAAAATAAAAAAAATAAGAAAGGTAAAAAAAAGAGTGTTACCCTTAGGTGACTAATCGTGAATATATAATGAAGATTCCTCCAGTATATATCGCATACATTCTCATTAAAAAATTTCCCCATTTAATTCTGAATTAATGACCCCCCCCCCTCTTAATAAATAAAATACATTTAGTGCGGTGAGTGATTAAACAAATGTCTCAATAGATTGATGCAACTAACTTCCACTTACTTAATATTTAATACTATTATACAGAAATAACTGACATCATATAATTTTACTCAGATGTCCACAAACAAAAATATATGAGTTAACAATCTAGTTCTGATTCTTTCAATCAGTAAGCAATATAAAATAACGCTATAAGTTAAAATACAGGTTGAATCTAAAAACTATTTTTATTCTATATCAAACAATCATGAGACCACACCACTAATATTATACATAGATTTAACATTAAATAATTATTATTAATTAAAATTTTAAGAAATTGACTATTTAAATAAGGCTTGACAAACATCTAGCCCAATCATAAGGTTACAATATATATATGTTAATTTACAAAAATGATGTTATAATATTAAATCAATACATTAACTAAATTAATCAAAGATCCAAAAAGTATAGATCATTAAAATATTATTACATATGTAATGCTTAAATAAAGGACAAAGTCATATGATCTACTTCACAGAAATTCAAACCACTGCATGATAAACTTTTAATGGTAACTGATAAAGATTGAATTATATCTACAATAAATATTGATATAAATATTAATTTTGATAGCTCAAATGTGGATGAAATTTATGTGGAAGTTTCTAAAATGACCTAGAAAGCTATATGTAAACTAGTACAACTTCAACAATAAATGAAAAAATACATGAGATATTTGTACTTTAGCTTGGATTGTATATAAGCATTCAGTTTATTGATGTGTTACAATGCAGAATGTGAATTATATATATATATTAATGCAATTTCACGGCAATCATAAATTATTCTGAAATCATTATAAACAATCAGAGAGAAAAAGCTAAGTCTCATATTTAACAAACACTGAATATTATATGAATCAGCACTTAACAGATGCAAATATTAATTGTGATAGTTCAAATATATTGTTTGTAATGATTTGAGAATAGCTTATGGTGGTTCTGAAATTACATAATATATATAATTCACACTCTGCATTGTAACATGTCAATAAATTAAATGCTTATGTACTATCCAAGATAAAGTACAGATGTATTCATTCTGTACTTTTTCATTTATTGACAGAATTGAATTAGTTTACATATTTTATTAAGCTATATATAATTGGTAGATAGTTGTCATTAATAATTTAAGATATGTTAAACAGAACTGCTGGAGAACAAACTAAATTCTAGATAAATGATGGTTATTTATATATATAATATTGGGAATCAAATCAAAATAAAATTGTCAGCTAGTAGCATTCATTCAAGTAGCCAATGTCATTTTCAATTAGCTATAATATTTAAAAGTGGAAGAATATCACATAATTATTCAGAATTCATTGTGAAAAAAAGATCTAATTAAGTCATTCCTCAACAATTACTTTATTACTTTGAATTCTCCATGATGGTTAAGTAATTTTTCATATAAACTACTTTCAGTTAGATTATTTATTAACATATTTTCAACATATTTTTATTAAAAATATCTTGGAAGAAATAGTGATAAATATTATTAACATTATTGTTGTAAAATATATTGTCTCCCATCATGTAATTTTGCAAAATTAAAAAAAACAAAAACAAAGCCTAATATATTTATAAAAAAATATAATATATTTAAAAAAATAAATTACTTTGCAATTATTACTGATGTACAAAACTGCCAAAATCGGTTTTCCCACATGCGAGCATAAATTTTTAACCCCCCCCCCCCGGATTATAAATGCCATTTAGAAATAAAATCATATATATTTATGTTAAACTAATCATATCACTATCTCAGAAATATTATAATACAAAAGAAAAATAAAAATATTATTTTTTCTCATACTATATGGAGAGTGGTTTGTTTTGAAGTTTAATAACAATTATTGTGCTAGTATGAGATAGTGATCATGTGATGCTTAATGGTTTAACACCAATCCTGCCTAATAGAATAGTGGTGGCTATGGTTGTTAAAGGCCAAAGACACCAAAATGTATGGGTGCTGAATTGAGTTCAGACCCATATGACTATATAAGCTATTGAGCTTGAATTGAAAATATTAATAGTGTTTTCAATTTCATTCTCATAGTTTTGTAGTTAAATAGAGTTAAAAGGTGGGTGCTGGAGGGTTGCATACCTAGATCTAGGTGCAGTGCTCTCAGACCAAAGGCCCCCACTGATGAAGGCCACAAGCCAGAAACTGTCTGGGGAGATGGGATGGTAGGCACTAGAGCACAGCCCTGGCACATTGATTGCTCCTGTTAGCACAAGAGGCAACTATATGGAGGGTTGTTTTGTTTTGAATTGTTTAATATTTATGTTTTAGTTTTATATTATAACCATTTAATAGAAGAAAAGCAGCATTTATAGTGAACTAAAAGAAAATAACCATTTGACATGTGGGATATACTTTGGGTAGCATAAGATACAGCAGCATGACAAACATGCTTTAATCCATAGGATTTAAACACCTAACCTAGTTATGATCATGTTCAAATATCTGAGTTATTGAGAAAAGTTCTTAAGAAGCAAAAAAATTTGAGGATAATTTTTTGTATACTATTAAAAAATTGAATCTTTCATGGAGATTTTAATATATATCTTAGTAGGATCAGAAAACTTTGGCTCAAAGTTATTGAAAATAATAATATGGGCTCTGTCAATTAAAATCATCTGCTGTTATTGAATTTTTGCATTGAATGTTTGTTCAGCTATTTCAAACACTTTGTTTAGACACATAAAATTGCATTTAGATTGGTCCTTCTAAAAAAAACAAAACTTTAACTTTCTAATCAATATTCTTTGGAATAGGAATTATATTTAATGCAAGTATTATTTTAACTTTGGTAATATTAGTCTACGATATATCAACTATCATCATTTATAAGTGATTGTCTTGTTCAAAACAATAGCATCAAATGGAATACATTATAGGTAAAGTCAGAAGCAAAAAAGTTAATATTATATGAACATTTACAAATGCTGATAGGTGACAGATCATTGGCTAGTATGACCAATGTCAAAACAATATTTGCATTAAATGTCTTCTTACTCCAAGCAATGTTGTTCAGAAAGCTGATGTTTCCTTTTTAGATATTGCTCATGCAAAATATCAATTTAATAATTGCAACATTGAATTTTCAAAATTTTCTTGCTTCTGAAGCATGGATTTGATTTAATGATGAGGTATTGTGGAAATAGATAAATCTATTAATTAGGGGCTAATGAAAACAATAACATGACCAAAAATATGTGCCTTTCTAGGTTTGGGAGAATAATAAATTGAATGGGGAAATTCATAAGCAATACAGAGATTTAAAGTTAGAAGTTATAAAAATTAACAAAAAGAATTAAAATAAGTGGGTGATAAAAATGGCAAAGACATTGAAACCAATATATGGACCTGAAAAATAAGATTACAATTCTATTACATGATTGTAATTCTTTTCTATGATAAATATGATACTATTTCAAACCAATAAAAAAATATTTTGTTCATATTTTATATAATGATACAAGAACTGAGAAGATGGCTTTTAATGAAATATGTATCTTACGTACTCATTTAGATTTGGATGAAACAATTCTTTGTAATTTTAAAAATAAAAAGGGTATAAATCCTGATGAGCTAGATGAAGAAGTATTAAAATATGGCATGTTGGCTTTAAATCTATGAGAATTTTTGAGTAATATACAGACCAAGAACTGCTCTCATTTATTCTTAAGAATACTGTGCTGAATCAAATTTATAAAAATAAAGATTAAAAAAAACTGCAGTAACTATCATGGATCATTGCAATTATTCAATACAGCAAAGTATTTTCAAAGACTTTAATGAGTAGATTGCTTTCAGTCATAAATGAATTGTTATCAAATATTCACTGCAGTTTTGGAGAATTAAAAAATGCTATAGTCATAGTTGGTTGGCAGACAAATGCATAAATGTATCAAGAGCAAAGATGTGATTTATAAATTATTAATCCATATGTAGTAACCCAAGTGTATTTTTTATTTTTAAGATACTGATCTTTGGAAAAATTTATAAATGATTTCATGAAACACGTATGGAGATGCAATATACGTATTATGATAGAGTTTTTATTTTGAATTAATTAAAAGTAAAAACAAATATACTTTTATCACAGAATACAACAAACCTTTATGCAAGTGTTCACCATAGCAATCATCATCTATTTGTGCCCACTATTTTGACTTAATTTGATTACTCACTATATACAATGATCATTAAAAAAAATTTTTAACTTCTTTTTAAAACATGCTATTTTTTAAATAGTGGAGATTTTGTAAGATTAATGATGTCATAGGATAGTCATGAAGGATAAAATACTGACAAAGTACAGTACAAAATTTATTCATTATTCAGTATACAAAGATTATGTTTTGATTAATGTACTTCTATAATTTTCATCTAATATTCTTACAAGCAAAGATTTTCATCATTAATAGCTATAAAGCAAAAAAAATGCCAGTTTTATTCAATACAACACATAATCAAAAACATATTTTAATTACATTCCATGATAAAAGGCATTAGTAATAAATCTTTAAATGTGTACATTAACTAAAACATATTTTCTCAATCAATTTTGGTTTAAAATTCTTTTGAACATTAATTTTTGCCAATAGCAAAAAATATGGTTATCATAATTGTAAATTATTTTGAATGATCATGCGCATTATGCAGGTAATAATTAAATTTATATCATCAAAGGTTATTAGATATAAGTTAAAAATATCATTTATTTGCTTAATTTTAAATAACTTAATCTTGTAATTTGTTTCTGTCCTATTCAAGATAATAACTGTTATTTGTCTGCAAATATAAAAAAAATATAGTGAAAAAAATTTCATTTAGTACAAAATGAAAAATAAATTTTGGTCATTTTTAAAATGTGTACATTAGCTAAAATATATTTACTCAATCAAATTTAGTTTAAATTCTTATGAATATTTTGCTCATAGCAGCATAAAATATGGAAATTGAAAGTTTAAACTATTGGGATGGGGAGATTATTTCAAACACTATGCAATTTGTAATCAATCTTATATAATAAAAGATTAAATACATAAGTTAAAATTATTATTCACTTGCTTAATTTTAAATCAACAATTTTGCAATTTATTTCTGATGTGTTCAAGATCATGTCGGCTTTTATCATAAACTTAAAAAATATAGTATTGGCAACAAAAAAATCTTTACATTATTAAAACTATTGCAGTCAATTAATTTCTTTATCTAATTTTTTTAAAAAAAATTTTGATTGCATTTGTGTAAAATAAATATATTTGTGGTCTGCTGTTTCAAAAAAATAATTAATAGTGCTGCAAACAAATCAAACTTTTATTGATTAGATATTATAAAAATAAAAAAAGTTTTGATTATAGAATATAAATTGCACCAAATATTTATGTACATTGTGTTATTTTTTTCTACTTAACTTTATTTTAATTTAATAAATTGTGATTCAAAAAATATCATGCTTAGGCTATGTAAAAAGAAAAATAGCTACTAAAATGTTTTTGCATAATATATTTAGCCTCAGATTAATACTATTTTTTTATTAATAATATGCAGTTTATTCATTATCAATTTTTTCAATGGCAAGCTTTATTTTTTTAAATTAGATTTTTATATATTTTAAATCTTAGGTAATGAATACAATTTTTTGCCACAGGAACTCATTACAATTTGCTTTTTTTAAATGTGAGATTTTTGATTTATGAAGCATTTTGGAAAATCAATTGATCTCCTGCTGGGTTAAATCTATATATTTAAATGTTAGAAATTTAATGGGAACTCTATTTTAATAAATCATTTTTCAGTTATGATGTAATGAAGTAAAGTATTAATTAAAACAGGCATTACAAGATAAAATTGTATCACCATATTTGTCTGAAACATTTTAAGCCAAAAGTGAATATATTTATCTTTACATCTAAGTTTTTCAAGAATTCTAAATCAGAGAGAAATACTTGTATTTAATTATTAATATTTTTAAAAATATTATTATATTTTCAATATTCACACTTGTACTATTATTTGATTTATGATCTTTATAAAAATTTGTATAAAAAGTTAGAAGCATTGTTTTTGACTTAAAGTATTTCAGGCAAAACAATTAGTAGATGATGTAACTTCAATTTGCGATGCCTATTTTTAGTTGGTATTTTGCTTCATTATTTAATAGTTAAAAAAATTATTTACAAAAATTGTCTGAATTCCTTGTGAAAATATTTATAAATATTATCTGATTTATGATTTTTCTAAAAGAAATTAGTACCAAGTTAAAAAGTTATACTTTTGGCTTACTGAATTTCAAACAAATGCAGTTATTAGATGATATAATTTCAATCTGTAATGTGTATTTTAATCAATACTCTCTTTCATTTATATAATTAAATAAAAAATATTTATAAAAATCTACCGAAATTATTATTAAATTTCTAACATTTTATTTTATAAACATAAAAATCTTCCATCTAAATAAATATATAAGATTTAAAAATAATCAATTTATAAAACAAAATTGATACAGACAACTCAGTATAAATAAAAATTATTTAACCCCACTTTCATTCCTTATTAGAAACTTATTAAGATGTTTATATTTTCAAAATCATAAGATCAGCTATTCTACAGCAGCTCCACCCAATGGACATTATTTACATTACATTACAATAAATACAATTAATAAAATGCATACATGTATATAAAAATGATTAAACTTATTACAATGCTTTTTAAAAATATATATATCTAAAAAACAATCTTAAAAAAATTATTATTCTAAAGTTTCCAATAATTTATCAATGCCAATTTCCCCTCTAGTTGTACTGGACCTTTCACCATGTTTACACATTTGTTTAAATTTTCTTGAATACACAAAATTTCATAACATTTTCTTTCCTTGTAATTTTTAACATACTTTATTACCTGAATATTTTTTACACAATATATATATATATACATGGATATGGACTTATGGGTAAAATGTTGAGCAATCTTTGAAAAGATTTCCATAAATTAGAATGGCAGTGATCATATGAATATTTAATTTTTTCACAAAAGTTTTTTATTCACTTTTTTTTTCAATCTTTATAAATAATGCTGACCATCTAATGTGATTATTTCAAATAAAATTAATCATGACATTGAAAAATGTTGCTTGTAAAAAATAAAAATAAAAATGGATAGATTATAAATTTAAGTTAACATTAAAATATTTTTTTCCCAAAAATGTTAAAATTTTATTTTTAAATATGTGGAGTTTATATATTCATAATAAAATTACACAGAAATGATTTCATACTGAATCATGCTTTGGTTTTTTTTTTTTTTTTGACATTCAGGTAAATCTTATTCTGGCAATCAGGATCATAATGCGAAAGGTAGAAGTCTTTAACTAATTTTTATTGAATGTTTTCATTTATCTTAAAACTTCTGTTTATTAGGTTAAACCTTAATCTTTTAACATATTTCTACTGGCCAGATTTATTTCAAATTGTGAACATGTGTTTGGTTTCGATGATAATGTAATATAATAATGCAATATTTCAGGATTGTTTAGCCTAATAGTATTGGGAGGGCACATTTGAAATCAGTTTAGTAAATTTTCAGCCATCAATTTGGAAAAGAAATTTTAGAGGCATTTATAGTTAATTAAAAAAGAGAAGAAAAAAGAAATAATGGACTCTTTACGAGAAAGAAAGAAAAAGATTCCAAAACAATATAGTCAAAAAATATTTTTTAGTAATTAATTCAGTCAATTCACCAAGATAATGAGAGAGAGATTTAAGGAGCATAGGTAGTTCAATAAAGACAGAAAGAAAGAAAAAAAGATAGGTTAATCTTAATTTCACAAAACTTTCTTTTTAAAACTTCTGTCTTAACAAAAACAAAAGTAAATGATCTTTAATGTTTTACTTAAACTTATTGCTATCAGATGGATGTGTTTTATATTCTCATGCTTTTTTTTTTAACAGTTGAATTTTGAAAAATTGAAGTGAGATAGGTATAGACTGCTTAACAAAAAGACACTTGCCAAATACCCAAACATTAAAAAAATATGCATTTCCTGCATCACAATTTTTTTTGTTGTTATCATCATCATCAACCATTATCAATCCACTGCAGGATGAAGGTCTCTCCAAGTTTAATCTATCTTCTCCGATCTTTAGCTTCTCTTCTCCACAACACCCCTGCACATTTTCTTATTTCATCCATCCATCTCACATGTGGTCTCCTTCTGGGTCTTTTACAATCTCTTGGAATCCAGTTTAAAATTTCAATTGTCCATCTATTATCATCTCTTCTAGCAATATGTCCAGTCCAACTCCATTTCAATCTTTTAATTTTTTCAATAATGTCAGTAACACCTGTTTGTTGTCTTACCCATACATTGCGTTTTCGATCTCTTCTTGTTACTCCCAACATACATCTCTCCATACTCCTTTGAGTGGTCTGAAGTCTCTGTATTGCTCTTCTATTAAGTGTCCAAGTCTCAGATCCATAAGTAAGAACTGGTAAAACACATTTGTTAAAAACCATCCTTTTCAAACACATAGGCATATTTCCTTTTAGTATCAAGTTATTTCTACCAAAAGCACTCCAACCAAGTTTAATTCTATGATTAATTTCCTCCATTATGTTTCCATCTGTATTAATAATCTGACCAAGATATTTGTAACTGTTAACTTCTTCTAATTCTTCATAATCAATCTTTATTTTCATATTTTGAGCAAATCGATTAAACATTACTTTCGACTTTTTAACATTTATCTTTAGTCCTACTTTTCTACTTTCATCTGCTAACTCCTGCAACATTTCCTGCAGCTCTGAAGCATTATTTGCAAAAACAACTACATCATCTGCGAAATCTAAATGACTTAAATACTCTCCATTTACTTTCACTCCTTTAGTTTCCCATTTTAATCCACAAAATACTTCTTGCAGCACTGCTGTAAAGAGTTTTGGAGATATGGAGTCACCTTGTCTTACACCTTTCTCAATGTTGATTTTTCCAGTATCATTATGTAATCTAATTGTTGCTGTTGCATTTTTATAAATATTCTTTAAAATATGACAATATCCTGGATCTATACCTTGATGATCCAGTGCTTTAATCACTGAAGAAATGTGTATAGAATCGAATGCCTTTTCATAATCTACAAATCCAAAACATAATGACAACTCATATTCGTTTGTCCTTTCTATGACTTCTCTCAATACCTGGATATGATCTATTGTACTAAAACCACTTTTAAATCCAGCTTGTTCTCTTGGTTGGTGGAAATCCAAAGTTCTCTGTAGACGAGTTGTAATTATCTTGGTAAAAATTTTATATAAAACTGATAAAAGGCTGATAGGTCTGTAATTTCTAATATCTTCTTTATCATCTTTTTTAAATATTAATATTATTACTGCATTCTTCCAATCATCCGGTACATCTTTATCATTTAGACATTTGGTATATAACTTTGCTAAAATTGTTTCTATTTCTTCACCTGCTTCTTTTAATATATCAATTATAATTCCATCATTTCCTGGAGCCTTTCCTTTCTTCATACACTTGATTGCATGTCTCACTTCTTCATTTAAAATTCTGGGCAATTCGGAAGATGTAATAGATATAGGAGGTAGTTGTTCTTTATTACTATATAATTCTTGATAAAAATCTTCTACCAATTTCATGATGTCATCTCTCTTTTTAGTAATAATTCCATCTTTTTTTCTTATTGCAGATATAAATTTCCTACCAATACCAAAATGTTGTTTAATATTTTTGAGACTTTTATTTTCTTCTACAGCTTTCCTTGCTATTTCACAGTTATACTTTCTTATATCATTTTCAACTCTTTTCCATACCATTTTACAAAATTCGAGATATTCAATTCTTTTTAATACATCATTTTTGTATATCTTCATATTCCTTCTTTTCTTCATAAATTCTCTAGTCTCAGTAGAAATTTTATTAGTCAATTGCTGCTTTTTTCTACCAGCTATGTTTGTTGCAGTTTTTAAAAGTGTATCAGTTATTTTCATATTAATTTCATTCAAATCTGAATCATGTTCAAAATCTCCTAACACTTGAAACCTATTTGTAAGTTCTAATTTAAATTCATTAGAATGTTTCTGAAGATTAGGAATATCAACTGTAAATATTGTTTTTCTTAATAATTTTTGTCTCTCTAGTTTTACACTAACACGTAACTTACACCTTACTAATCGATGATCACTTCCTGTGTTAAATTTATTAAGAACATTACAATCTTGAATTATGTATTTTCTGTTAGTCAAAATATAATCCAATTCTGCTGTACCTTCATTTGGATGCTTCCATGTCCATTTCCTTTTAACATTTTTCTCAAAAAATGAATTCATAATATAAAGTTTTTCTTTTTCTGCAAACTCCACAAGTCTGTGTCCTCTCTCATTTCTATTATCATAACCAAAATTACCTACAGCAATTTCATCTTTCATTTGTCTACCAATTATAGCATTAAAGTCTCCCATAACAATTTTAAAATGTTGTTTACTCTGATCAAAAGCCTTTTGTACATCCATATAAAAATCTTCTACTACTTCATCACTATGAGAACTTGTTGGGGCATAAACCTGAATTATCTGCATTTGGTATCTGCTATTAAGTTGTATAACTAATCTTGCCACTCTGTCCGATACACCATCAATCTCCACAATATTGTTCTTCCACTTTTTATTTATAATGAATCCTACTCCACTTGTATTTCCAATATGTGTGCCTTTATAATAGAGTATATGTCCACTTTTTAAATCAATTGTTTCTTCTCCTTTTCTTCTACCTTCACAAAGTCCAATAATGTCCCATTTAATATAAGACAGTTCTTTTTCTAATTCTTGCAATATTCTTTCACTTGAAAGTGATCTGCAGTTGTAAGTACCTAAATAAAAAGTCGTCATCAAATGGCAGCCTGGGTCCGCAATCAGGGGATTCTTAGCACCCTCCGCCTTCGGCCACCAACCGCTGCCTTGGTTGATGACTTTACAGCCTCCTGGGAATAAGGGCCATGCTTTATTTTTGTCTGTCATAATTGTATATATGTATTGGAAAAATATTTATCATTTACACAAACATTCATTCTGCCTTATCAGGCACTGAGAAGAAAGACCATGGTGTTTCTTGATCTTAAACTCAGAGGTAAAAAGCCAATAAACTCACCACGCTGGCTAATGTGTGTTGGTGAGCATCCCATCCATGTTCGTATTCTATATGAATAATCACATAGTAATAACAGCTGCAATGACAAGAACGTATGGAGTGGACATTAGGAATTTGCCCTGCTCGGTTCCTTTAAGGCCTCCAAGAGGAATCAAAGGGTCTCCTTTCAGTTAATAGCAAACTCCTTTCTGCAACTTTAAATAAAAGTATGCGGTGTTCATAAATTAATTAATTGATGCAATATAGTTGATGATAATACTCTATTATTATTTGAATTAATTAATTTATGAATACCATATGTTTTTATTTAAAGTAATGTATAACAACCAAAACTGTGATCCAAGAAAAAAAATTTTTTTTTTTTACTTTTTAGTGTATTAATTCTCAAATTAAATAAAAACATTAAATTTTTTTTTTCTTATATAGATATTATTAAATCAGACATCTAAACAGATAATAAGAAAGATGACTTTTTTGATGAATACTTTGATGTGAGAAAATTCATTAGATAATAACAATGTTCTTCCATCAGCAATTTTAGATTAATGTAAATTAAGATAGTCAAGAGGATTCATTTCTGTGAGTAATACTTGCAGGCTCAAAATATTTTCCAAACCTAAATTTAAATATAGAAACTTTAAATAACTAAATTATCCATCCACTTATCTGATATCTAATCATACTGACTGGCAATAATACATTTGACCAACAATTTTGGACTACTCAATATATAATAATAAGATAGTCAAGAACAGCTGATTCAGTCAACAGCAGAATCATGCCTACAAAGGCTTTCTAAACCCCAATTTAAATATAGCAATATGCGCTCTATTACACTAGTAATTCGTATATATCTTCTTTGAATATTTGAAAAAGATCAAACTTATAGATTATCTAATAAAATTTTTTAGATAATGCTATATAAAAAAATTAAGTTATTCAAAAAACTATAATGGACCTATATCTACAAAATTAATTCCTAAATTTATCTTTAAATATGATAAACATCATCATCATTAATCAATTATTAATCTATTGTAGGATAAAGAGCTGATCCAAAGTTTTTCTTCTCCAAATTACTCAAGCAAATTTTATTGTTTCATCATTCATCTCATATGTGATCTTTTACAATCCTTTGAGTTCTAGTTTAAAATTTTAATTGCCCATCTGTTCCAGCAATGCAATCAGCTCAATTTCATTTCAGTCTTTGTTTGTTTACTCACCTATGCATTTTGCTTTTGATTCCTATTGTTTCTCTTAAGATTTATCTTTCACATTCCATGTAAAATGGTCTGAAGTCTCCATATTGCTTTTCTAAGTGTCCAAGTCTCTCATTCATAAGTAGTCAAAAATATATTTATTAAAAGCCTTCATTTTCAAGCAAGAATGCATATTTTCAAGTAACCTTTTTCCACTTGGAAAAGGATCTAAAGTTGGAAGTAGCTAAATAATATATCACAAATTGTCTCATCATCTTTTATAACTTCATGAAGTCTGACACCATCCATTTAATAACAGATAGTATTTCTTCTGATACATGCAAACATCTTCATTTGCAAGTGATCTACAGTGGAAACAAATAAGGAATTATTATCAAATTGCAACCAGAGTCATAGCCTAAAATTTATTAGGTTTCCTGCCAATTGCTGTATTGGCTGATGATTTTAGTCTCCAAAAATGAGGGCCATAATTTATTATTGTTTGATTGTGATTTAAAATTTAAATTAAAAACAGCATTCACAAACACACATATTTTACTTTGAGAAAACCCATTCATGTCTCAGTAAAAATTATCAAACATTTGAGAAAAAGAACAGTATTTTATGTTCTGTGCCATGTAACTAAACAGTAATAACAGTTGTAATATCATGAGGAATACATTAGAAATTTGCTCTTCTCGTTTTCTTTAAATCATCAAAAGGGAATCAAAGAATCTTCTTTCAATTGATAATAAATTACTTTTTGTGATCAAACAAGATAATATTGCATCTATTCTATTTATTCAGCAATACATATATTTTGAATAGCATAACCTTTAATGATTATAAAGTTTTTTTTTTTTTTTTTTTTTTTTTTTTTTATTTTTTTTTTTTTTTAGAGGAAAAAAAAAAAGAAAAAAGAAAAAAGAGTGGTCGTTTTTCTAAAAAATAAAATTCATATAGAAAAAAAAAAAAAAAAAAAATTTTTTAAAAAAAATTGGTTTGGGATTTTATATTTTGATGAATACATATATTTTAACTTCAAAAACAAATTATCCCCCCCCCCGCATATCATAATTAGTTTAAGGGCAAGTATTGCATTTTTATTCCGTGATTTGTACTTAATATTGGTACACTAATTAATTTTTTTAGACATACTTAAGACTTCCATTCCATCACACATTTTAAAATATATATAAAAATGTGAGTACAGGAAGTTTAATATTTACAAATTAAAGTGTAGTAACATAATTTACTAATAAGGTGATAATTTAATATAAATTTAAATTTTGCATATAAAAAACTTGTTTATAAAAATAAGAAATAATATGATCATGACAAAATCTATTTAATTATGATGTATTTTGTACTTATAGATATTCAATAATTTTAAAATTTGGATATTCATTAAATGTGTTAAGATTCTTAGAAATGACTTAAAAAATCAGTAACATATATATATATGTATGTTTTTTAATGTATTTACAATTCAATAAAACACTACTTACCTTAGATTTATTTCCAAAGTAGGCTCCAAAAATTTATACCTAGTTTCATCTGGAACTCCTTGAAAAGTTGATCTAACAAAATGTCTTGCTGCACCCATTTCTTCAACTGTAATCACACAAGGATGAGTGGATAATCTTTTGGTAATCTATAAATAGTAATTTCAGTAAACGATTATGTCTTACATATATATTATAAAAATTTCTTTTAAATTTTATTATGAGAACCATAATGTATAACAAATCCTACTAATTATTTTATAATAAAATATTCCCACTTTGAATTAATTTAACTCCTACTCCAGAAACCTATAAATTAAATGAATAAAATAAGGTTATTTTGTTTTCTATTAAAAGGCTTAAAGTTCAAATTAGTATGAATTGTTCATATATTACTTGTGTAGTTAAACTTTATAAATGTTTTTAAATCTTAAAGTTTTACAACATAAACTATAAAAATTAAAAAATAAAATTATAATCTAAAACAGAGAAAACACAATGAAATTGTTTAATTACCATCATTTAAACAAAATGATAGCGCAAACACCATCAAACTGTAATAATGCTCTTCAACAGGAGTTAATAATTGGTGTATTATATTATTTTCACTATTAATCTAGAAAACATTTATATTTACCTTTAGTTTTTATATGAGTTATCAATATTATTATTGTTTACTATTAAATCACTTGAGATGTGACCATATAAATAAAATATAATCATACATTTCTATATACAATATTGAATGAGATCTCACATTATGGTGTATAAAATAATAAGAAAATAGATGATACCAAGAATCTGTGACTGAATTCTATTTCGTTTTGTAATTATTAATAAAGATATCAAAGTTGTTAGCTAAGAAAAAAATTTACATTTTACTTTGAATTCAGTATTGTGTAAATTATATAACATGTGAATATAAAATAGTAACACCTACCTATTTCCTTGTTAATGGCATACATTCATATTTACTATCAGAATCTTTTTACCTCTCCCCACTCTTATAAATATAATGTTTATCAATCTGGTTTGGCCAGATGTAATCAATTTATCTCTTAATTGAAGATACTTTATTTGTTTTATCATTGGAGAGAATTAAAAGGAGATAAGAAATCCTAAGTTTTACAAGATGTAAATTCTGACCATTTGTTTCTCTGATTTTTGATGGTTAATAGTCAGAGAATTATTTTGCTACCCGTAAAAATCTTTGGATAAAATGCTTTTATTCAGATTGGCATGGTAAAATTTAAACATTATTTTAAATAAAATAATTTCCAGTTTATTTATTGAAATTAAAAATACTGTGCAAGGATTAAGAATGAAGAGACAAAAATAAAAGGGATATATGTGAGAATAAAAACAAAGCTAGGAGTAAATTTGGGAAAGGATATGATAATAGAAATAAATATGAGAATAGAAAGGAATGTAATAATGATAAATATAATTTTATTATTAATTTAACAGATAAAGTTTTTAAAGAGAATGAAAAGAGAATATTAGAAAAAGGATTAAAATATATACCTGGGAGAAAAATTGAAATGCAAAAAGAGATTTTTGAAATAGAGGCAAAATCTAAATTAATGATAGATAGATTAAAGGATTTAAGTAGTGTGAATAATGGTAATGAGAGAAAAAGATATGAGTATGAAAGGATGATGAAGGAATTTCAATACAGGATGGAAGTATTGGAGTATGATATAAGAAGGAATAAGAGTGATAAATCTGGTTATGATAATGAATGGGAAATGATTATGAATATGAAGAGTAAATATAATGATGTGGTGTTCTTGAAGGGAGATAAAACATCTAGTATGGTGGTAATGAAGATAGAAGAGTATAGGGAAAAGATGGAAATATTATTAAAAGAGGATTGTTTTGAAAGGATTAAGAAGAATGAGGGGGTAGGGAAAAATAAAGAAATAAATAGATTTATAACAGAAATGTATTCAAAAGGAAGCATAGGTGTGAATGATTTAGTGAAATTGAAGAGGATGGATTTTAAAGATGCTAAGATACATGGGATACCAAAAACGCATAAGATTGGGATACCATTGAGACCAATAATTAATAATATTGATGCATATTATGAAAAATTATCAAAATGGTTATTTACTAAGGTTTTAAAAAAATATGTAAAGAAAGAAAGAGGAAATAATGTTAATAATTTATATGAATTTATAAAAGAATTAAAAGTTTTTTTAGAAAAAAACAATAATGTAAAAAATATATGGTTTGTAAAATTAG